>PITA01018288.1:0-40851 GCA_004023965.1 Spilogale gracilis
CTTCCTTCCTTCCTTTGTTTCTTTCTTCTTTCTTTCTTTGTTTCTTTGTTTCTTTCTTTCTTTTTTTGTTTTATTTTTTAAAAAATTTTATTTACTTATTTGACAGAGAGAGAGATCACAAGTAGGCAGAGGCAGGCAGAGAGAGAGGAGGGAGCAGGCTCCCCGCTGAACAGAGAGCCAGACATGGGCCTTGATCCCAGGACCCTGAGCTGAAGGGAGGCTTTAACCCACTGAGCTACCCAGGTGCCCTGTATTTCTTTTAAATAGTACATTCCATAATTGTACAAACTCCTTTTTAAAAATTAAAATGTTTCTGGGGGATAGGTAAAGTGGCTATATTCTTAGGGAACATTAATCTTGTTTGAGGAGATAGACAATACATGGTAAAATGGGAAGAATGTTGGTGAATGGAAAGGTGATTTTAAGAATATAAGACCTAGAAAAGGTGGGCAGGTCACTTAGGAAGCATTAAAATTCTGCTTAGCAGAGGTATTTGGGTGGAACTTCAAACCTTTGTGTCGAAGAAGTCTGTTTCTTTGTTTTTTTTTTTTTACCTTGGATCTTACCTAGGGTAACTATATTTTCCAGCTTGCATGTGGCAGTCCCAGCTTAGACCAGTTGTTTTGCAGTAATTATTTAACTTTCTTTTTTTTCATTTTTTATGGAGAAATTTTATTTTCTAAATTGTCCAGAATGTATGATAAGTCTTACAAGTCTATTTTTGTCCCAATTTTCCTCCTTTAGAGGAAAAGGAAAAAGCATCTAATATTCAGAGATACAAGGTAACTCTGATTTCTTTCTCTAGGAGAGCTACCTGTCTCACTTCTCTGTTCCGGTTAACTCTACATAGGTTAGCAACACTGTGGGAGATAGGACAAGGTGTTGTCTTAGGACACTGTCCTCCCATGTTTTGAGTGGTTGGGAGCCTCAGAACTGAAAAAGAATACAATTAAGGATGACCTCTCTCCTTTTCACTTGTTCCAGCAAGATGGAACAGGGAGAAGTGATACTTGAGGTGGTTTTGAATATCCAGGAGTACTGAGGTCTGTCCATGTACAGTCATAGCCACCACTGTATGTATAAGTATGTTGGAAGGCATATAGTCAATGCAAAGTGTCCTAAACTGGGTCTTCCCAACAGCAGACCCTGAGTACAAGTAATTTATTGGGGAGGTGATCTCAAGAAGTGAATAGAGAAGTGGAAAATGGTGAATTAGGACAGGGAAGGAAACCAGGAAGTATTTACTATTGAGCAGGTTACCTTTGTGGTTATAGTAGCTCAGTATTGCTAGGGACCTCTGGTAGGCCATGTGTCATTTCAAATAAGGCATGAGGGAACTAGGGTATTTATTTATCAACTTCTGATAGTCATTAATTGAGAGCGGCTCCCAGAGGGCACAAAGTACCCAGATATTCTGGTCTACCAGCACATGAGCAGAATAGTCTTCAATAGTCTGAAATCCTCAAAAAAAATCTCAGGTGATCAAATATGTAAGCCAGGGGTTCTGCACAAATGCTACTACCAAATATGGATAAAGCATTGACAGTGTCTGGGTCATAGGCACAGGGAAATCAACTACATATGAAATATGACCTTAGAAGTATCAGGAAAATCAATCAACACTGAGGGATAGTCCCTGTGAAAACTTTTTATTTTTCCCTAATGTTGAAAACAATACTCAATTATGATCTTCTAGTTGCAAACTGATTGATAAATTAATACATAAATAAATTTACTAGTTCTATACAATAGAAAAATTCAAGACTTTGGTTTCAGACATGACTGGATCCAGGCTTTCTGGTTATGCCATCATGATTTATTCTCCTTTTTTGGGACTATTTTCCTATGTTTTGGCTTCATACTGAGGTAGGTTATCTCCATTGATGGCAAAATGGACTCCCAGTTAGATCCAACTTGGTTAGCAAGCCCAGAATAAATAAATCACCTATTTTCCAAAAGTTCCAGAATACATCTAAGGAGGCATTCACCATACTAAACCACATCTCTTGCACATCTCTCTACCAGTTATTACATATGGGCAGAGAAATGAGATTTGATGACTAGCTGGACTGAGTTCATATAACCCTCCTTAGAAATATGGGAATGAGTTACATGTTGCCTGCTTCACATAGCATGACATATGGATGGAGTAGCTTCTTAGAAGAAAATCAGGTTGCTGTTATTAGAAGAAGGGAAAATGGATTGTAGTCAGATTACACACACACAAACACACACACACACACAACTACACATGTACCATCAATATCCATATTGGTTGCCATTTTACCCTTTATCTTTGATCTCTGAAAAAATGCAAATTTCTCTGGAGATTTATTAACTTAATTTTTTCAGCCAGGTGATAGTTTTCTTTCTGGCTATTCAACTGCCTATTTGTATAATACTGCAAAGTTCTCTAAATAGAATGTTAAAGTGGGATATTTCCTCTCTTGGAAGTTTGGGTGAGATCTTCAAGCTGAAAGTACCAGGAAACAAGTACCCCTATGTTCCGATTGGAGGTTCTAGGCCATCCAAATGGGAGTCACAAATAAGGGGATCCCAAATTTGTTCTTTAAACTTTAGCCCAATAAACCAAGAGGACTCTATTAGAGTTTATTAATGAGAATTTATTTAGAGGCATTAGGTTCCTGCTTATTCTTCTCCTCCTCCTGGGGGAACACGAGTAGTATTTTCCACCTCCACACAAATGGGTGAGGCAGGCTCCCACAAGGTCCTTGCAGAGCCTAGCATGTGCTCTTTGGTTGGGTTTCCTGACTTCCGCTTGGAAGGTACTAGAACTGCTTCAGCTCAAGGGTAAGGAGAGAGACTGAGAGGGAGGAGAGCATCCTGGGCTGCTCCCACAATATGCTGTAGTGATTAAGTACGTGGGCTCTGAAGTGCTCTTGTTTTAGTTCAAATCTCACCTCCACCAGGTATTAACTGAGTGTTTGTGGTTGTGTAACTAATATATCTGTGGCTTTGTGGAAATAATTCAAAGGAGTATTGTGACAATGAGATGAACTGAAACATATTAAGTGCTTGGAAGAGGATTTGGCACATAGTAAGAGTTAGCTTTGATTATTACTTCTTTCTCAGAAGCTAAGGTGCATATTTCTGAGACCCTGCAGAAGGAAGCAGGATTTGAGTTATATGGAAAGAAAGCCCAAATAAGAAGGTCACTAGAGGTGACACAACAGGGAAAGTCTCTGTGGGACATCTGGAAGCTGGGATAGAGGGAGATTCAGAGAGAGTCAATTGGAGGAGACATGCAGAATGGAGTCTTCAGTAGGATCTCTGATAATAGCAGGTATCTTTGAAGAATCCCAAAGATATCCTACAGGTACTAACTTTTTTTTTTTCTTTTAAGATTTTATTTACTTAATTGACAGAGAGAGATCACAAGTAGGCAGAAAGGCAGGCAGAGGACAGGAGGAAGCAGGCTTCCCTGCTGAGCAGAGAGCCTGATGCGGGCCTTGATCCCAGGACCCTGAGATCATGACCTGAGCCGACTGCAGACGCTTAACCCACTGAGCTACCCAGACCCCCACAGGTACTAACTTTGACAGATCTGCCCATGGACAGCTAAGAGAACTACACGGTATCACTTTTTTTTTTCCCATCCTTCCTCCACATCACGGACAAGAGCAACAGCTTTGTGAATAGAGGGGGAAGCAAAACCAGGAAGAATAATAAAATAAACCCAAACAAAGCTGATCCTTTCCAAAAACTTTATTCCGGAAGTAGATAAAAGAGTGAAGCTTTGATATTGCTATGGACTGAACTGTGTTCCCCCCCTCCCCACATTCATATGTTGAAGCACTAACCCCCAATCCCCAAGATGACTGTAGTTGAAGAGAGGCTTTTTAGGATGTAATTAAGGCTAAATAAGGTCATAAGTTTGGGGCCCTAATCTGACAGGACTGATGATTGTATAAGAAGAGGAAGAGAGAGAAGGTATCCCTCCCTATGCCGTAGCAGGACACTTCAAGAAGGTAACCTTCTGAAAACCAAGAAAAGAACCCTCATCAGGAACAAAACTGACCAGCACCCTGCTCTCAGAATTTCTAGCCTCTGTAACTGTAGGAAAACAATTTCTGTTGTTTAAGCCACCCAATCCATCTTGTACTCCAACTTGACTAATACAGATATTAAGCTTTACAATGACTGAAAAATTAGACTACTCAGTTAAACTATTCATTAATATCTAAGAGTGACTGGAAAAGCAATGCTTTCAGCCTAAGATTTCATTCCAGAGCAGGGAAGGATATTTGCTATAATAGAATTCAAAGGGCAGCAGGGAGGAATGGACACAATTTCCATGAATCTAGCTTTTTAATAATTTGGTTGCATACTTAACTTTTTTGGACAATGTTTCATTTCTTTGAAATTATAACAAGTTGGATTAGATGGGATTCAAGTCCCCAATGCAACTCAGTTACATTACCTTCAATGATTCATTTTCATTTATGTGAAAGAGCTTCAGATGTTTTCCTGAAAGCAGTTTCTAAAAGGTAAATAGGTTCATACACTTCAAAAGGAAGAAGGAGAAAAAAAGGAGCACCTTTTAGAGAACTAGAAGTCTTAAGTTTCCAACCACAAACTGCACTTCTCTGAGGCCTGACACTAGCACCAGTACTGACCATTTCCTTTAAAAGGCCCTTACTAGAATGAATGTCGTTTAGTGACATTCCAATGATGCCTGACTAACAAGGAGCCACTTAGCGTTCTCGAAAAATTTTCTTGATAGCCTAAAACTAATTTTAGTGAATGTAAATTAAGTTATAATGAATGCATGCACACACACATATGCTTAAACACACACACAATGATCACAATGAATCTAGAACTCTACAATGTCTGGTTAATAAAACAAAACTGATTTCAAGTAAAATACAGCTAACCATCCATGTTTTAAAAAGTTGCTGTGGTATTCTGAAAGATGTGTAGAGCATTCCATATTCACTTCCAGGCAACTCATCCTAGTAGCATTTCTTTAAAGATAATTATTATTTTCCCATACCACACATGTCCCTGTACTTGGGGAAATTGCAATTCCAATTTTAAAAGTCTGCTATGCACTGATCTCAGGTTTAAAGACATTCCCCTCCAATGTGTCCAAGTCTTAGATTTCTGAGGAGGAGAATCCAATGAAAATGTACACTGTAAATTCCCAGTTAAAAAGCGCCTGCCTGCATAAGGGCATTTTCACATTTAAATGCTGCCAACAATATGTAATCTGCAGGCTGCCTGTATAGAAATTTTCCCTTGTAGGCCTGCCCAAACCAAGAGCCAGGGTTACTAAAAAGTCTTTGTACCTTTTTCATATAAATCCAATGCTTCTTATACAAACATTTTTCTCACATTGGAGTGATTCATAAAGCCTCTAATCCTATGGGTGTAATAGGACACCTCTCAATTATGCATCCCAGGAGTGAGTAATTACCCAAGCTGAGCAAAAGAGATAAATGCATTAAAATGTTCTTGCAAAACAAACTTCAGGGAGAGAAAAAAATGAAAAAGGAAGTGAATGTAGAAACTGAAGATTTGACTTCATTGTGCAGAAAAGAATATGAGATCTGCTTTGGCAGAACCACTTAATTCATAATTCTGCACCAACAATCCTGGTAACAGCACTGCTAAAAGCCTTTCTAATCTGCGGTACCTACCAAAGCTCATCTTTGTCTCTGGTAACTGGAGAGTATGGGAACTGCATAATAATCATATTTTGTAGTGAGTCACGGGTCAGAGAATTTGTGAGGAATTATCTCGTTGTATCATTTCATTCAGGACTGGTTCTATTCAGAGGCAGAGTAGTTGGTCACTTATGGACTTTTTGGCCTTATCAGAAGCTGTATATTGAGCCTCTGTTCTGTGGGAAGGCATGTGGTAGCTGGATATAAGCTGGGTTATGACCATCATCAGGGCTGGAGCACCTGGGTGGCTCAGTCAGCTGGGCAATTGCCTTCAGCTCAGGTCATGATCCCAGGGTTCCTCGGATTGGGTCCTGTATTTGGCTCCCTGCTTAGTGGGGAGTCTGCTTCTCCCTCTGCCCCTCCCTCACTCATGCCCTCTTTTTCTCCCTCAAATAAATAAAATCTTAAAAAAAAAAGAATCAGGGCTGATAAAGGAAAGTAACTATATTAAGCAATATCATTTGTCCTGGGTGAGAAATCTTAAAGATACACGGAGGTAGATACAATCAGACTGTTGGAATCATTAAAGAAGGCTTCATGGATGAGTAGAACCTTAAAAGAAAAGTAGTCTTTAGATCAGCAGAAGTGGAGAGAGGGTGTCCTGGAGAGTTACTTCATGTTGGAGAAATGGAACCATATATACCTAGAGGTTGGAAAATTTAAAACATGCTTAGAGAACATTTACATTATTATATAAGGCGGTAAGATATTGTTCTTGTAGGTAAGAAATGATCAAGTATACCCACTTTTGTAAGACACAAACCTGGCCTACTGGAAGACAAAGGTGGATATGTCGGTAGGATCCAGGAATCAGGAACTGGGACTGTCCTGGCAAGGTCCTTTCCAGTGAGACATTTCCCTAAGCCTCATCAACAACATGGCATCTGAAATCTAAAGAATTATGAATCTTAGAATTTTCTAAGGAGGGGACTTGGGAAATACTTAGTTTAACTTCCAAACCCTGAATGACCCTTCATTGCCTGCTTTTATCATCCCAGTGACAATGAATGTGCACTTAATTCAGTTAATTCTCTTTTGAGATAATTCTAATAGTTTATTTATTTCTTTATTCCTATGTGTGTGTGTGTGTGTGTGTGTGTGTGTGTGTGTGTGTGTGTTTAATGTTGAACCAAAGATTAGTGCTACAAGCAAGGTTAAAACTTCAGGGCATCCATCCCTTTAATCATTTGAATACACCAGATAAAATACAGATCTTCCTCAGTTTATGAGGGGGTTATGTATGATAAACCCATTGTAAGTGGAAAATATCCTGTCAAAAATGCACTTAATACACCATATCTACTGAGTATCATAGCTTAGTCTCACCAAACTTAAATGAGTTCAGAATACTTACATAGACTACCATTGAGCAAAATCATCTAATACAAAGCTTATTTTATAATTAAGTATTGAATGTCTCATATAATTTATTGAATACTAAAAGTAAAAAACAGAATGGTCGTATGGGTACAGAGGGTTGTAAGTTATTACCCTCCTGATGGTGGGGCTGACTGGGACCTGTGGCTCACTGCCCAGTATCACAAGAGAGTATCCTGCTGAATATCACTAGCCAGGAAAAGATCCAAATTCAAAAATCAAAGTACAGTTTCTACTAACTGTGCATTGCTTTTGCACCAACATACAGTAAAAAAAAAAAAAATTGTTAATTCTAACCACCTTAAGTCAGGGACTATCTGTGTTCCCTTTCTTACTGATTTTACTTTTATGACTTAATTTCAGGCTCCTCACTTGGTTGGTCTCCTTTGGATATGCTCCAATTTGTGAAAGTTTCTCTGAAAGTTCAACATTTAAAAAAAAAAGATTTTATTTATTTGACAGAGAGAAACACAGCCAGAGAGGGAACACAAGCAGGGGGAGTGAGAGAGGGAGAAGCAGGCTTCCCGCCGAGCAGGGAGCCTGATGTGGGACTCGATCCCAGGTCTCCTGGATCATGACCTGAGCCAAAGGCAGTCGCTTAACCAACTGAGCCACCCAGGCGCCCTGAAAGTTCAACATTTAACACAACACAGCACACTATCTGGAAATTGTATGCCTATATCCACCCACCTTCTAGACATGTTTTCTGATTAATATATTATAATAAATTTTTCTTGGCAATTGCTATGCAAAGAAGAATCATACTGAGTTTACTCTCTGCTAAATCGTAACACATTTCCTATCCAGGCTACTAAGCCAGGAAACTCCAATTTTATATCTGTACAAATGGTTTTGTATATCACAGTTAAGATTTTTCATTAAGTTCCTGTTAGATGACATCTAGGCATAGTTAGCCCCTTATTTCAAGCTTTTAAGATCACTATTCTTTCAGTCAACATACTATCTATTGTTCTCTAATTTTTCGTCTACGGATTTGATCAGCATCTGACAAAGTCCTTATAGTAGTCTTTAGCAAAACTATTTAATGAAGTTGGGCTTTAACATATACCACCAGATCAGTAGCTGGGCTCACATGAACTATTTAGAAAATAATATTTATGGCCTTCACATTGTTTTGTTGTGCTTAAGCCAATATTTCTCACTCTCAATTATAGGTATAACATGATCTATTCCTCAGATAATCTTGTTGAAATACCTATGCTTTCAGCATTCTGCATTTTATAAGTTTCTCTCAAAATTATTATCACAACTTTTGCTTCATGGGTTGTTCCTACAATGCTTTTGTAAAATCAAAGTGAGGAGGAATACAGTGCCTACCTCCTATTACGTAGTACCCTTTCAAATCCATTACTACCTAAATGATGCCTGTGTCCCAACACAAATGATAGATCAAAACTATCAAAACAGGTCAGCAAATATTTTATGTAAAAGGCCGGATAGTCAATATTTTAGACTTTGTGGGACAGGTGGTCTCTGTTGCAAATATTCAACTCTGTCATCATAGAGCAAAAGCAGCCAAAGACATTACTAAATACTAAACAAATGGGTATGGCTGTAAGCCAATGAAACTTTATTTATAAAAACAGGCAGGAGTTTATTTGGCCCCAGGCAGGAGTTTGCTGACCCCTGTGTATTAGTATTACTACATTGTCAATGGTCGTATCTGCAGTATCTGAAAGTACAGAGTAGTCTCTAAAAAAATGAGAACCATAAATGGGAAACGTCAGGAAAAGAATTTGAAGATTATAATCTTTCTGTGAAGAGAGTAGATGGCTCCCCACTTCAAGGAGTCACTATGGACAACTGAGGGCTTTAAAGAGGAGAGGATAGATGATAACATCCATCTGTAAGAGACTACACTTAGCAAAAAAATGCAAATTTAATCTATTTTGTACTTTTGCTGAGTTTGGGGACAGGTTTCAGTATTGATAATACTCAACTATCACACTCTACTCTAGAGGCATGATATGAAACAGAAAAATATAGAGCACTCAGCTACCATCAGCTTGGGGTTCTTTTTTAACTTGGATGGTGACAGAAGGCCTTGAGTATATGCATGTAAAATAGCATTTCAGCTTTTTTACTGTTTTACTTTACTGCTCAGTAAAGCTTGACCTATGAACTCACAAGGTACAATTGTGAATACAAAAATAAACAAATGAAACTTCCTCCTCGGGGAAGAGTTAGCCTGTCACATGAACTGAAACGGGAACTGAAAGATTCTTTTGGGAAGGACATTATTGTTCTCTACATTCTATGGAGTTCATATGCCATCTTTCTTCAATTATAAAATACCATAGATTGTAAGATGCACAACGGATTTAAAAATAGCCATACAGGAAAGAAACCTAAGCAAACTAAACAAAACTCTACCGTATTAAATGTTTGTATCAGTTGTAGACTACATCCTGGCTTTAAAAATTTAAAATGGAAGAATTGTTTCACATTATCTCCTCTACTGTCCCCTCCCTGCCCCCAAAATACACACACACACACACACACACACACACACACACACACGCACACACCTCTTGGCTTTAGGGAAAACTGAAACAAGCAAGAACTTCTCATTCATTCTTCAGGAATAACGAAGCATAAATGAATTTTACCGTTTTGTCCCAACTTGTCTATACAAAGATGAGATGAAATCTTATATTTGGATTGTTTTTAAGTTGATACGAAACTATGAAGGATCATGTAAAAATAAACATTTATTTTAGAAAAGTTTTAAATTTATAGACTTATTTCAAAGATAGTATAGAGGGTTTTAATATTTCCCAAACCCAGTTTTTAATTTGGCTCTTGTTTACTGTTGTTAACTTTTAACAGTTATTTGTACATTTTAGATACAAAGTTCTTTTTTTTAAATAAGTAACATCTATACCCAACGTGGCACTTGAACGCATGACCCTGAGATCAAGAATCTCATGCTCCACGGACTGAGCCAGTCAGGCAACCCTAGATACAAATTCTTTTTCAGAGATGTGTTTTGCAAATATTTTCTTCCAGTTTGTGGTTTGTCTTTTCTTTTTCATAGCTGTGTCCTAATTTCCCTTTTTTGTTCTAGGATCCCATCCAGGATACCACATTAAATTTAATAGTCATGTCTCCTTAGGCAGCTCTTGGTTTTAACAGCTTCTCAGATTTCTCTTGTTTTAGATGACCTTGACAGTTTAGCAGATTATTTGTCAGATACTTTATATGATGTTCCCCAACTGGGATTTGCAATACATTTAAATTCTTTTTCCACTTTCTGCATTCCATTCTGGGATTCTCCAAACTCTGAAACAATTTCTTAAAAAATTGCATACATTAAGATTTATTCTTTGTGCTATAAAAGTCAGTGGATTTTGACAAATGCTTAACATCTCGTTTTCACCACTATAGTATCATACAAAGTACCTTCACTGCCCTAAAAAATCCCCGTGTTTTAATATATCAACTAGCCCTCCTTTTCACCCACTGAACCCCTGTTAACCACTGGTAACCACTGATCTGCTCACCAGCACTATGGTTTTGCCTTTTCCAAACCCTCATACACTTGCAGAAGCATATAGTAAGTAGCCTTTTCAGACTGGCTTCTTTTATTTTGTAATATGCATTTAAAGTTCCTCCATGTCTTTTCATGGCTTGACAGTTCATTTCTTTTCGTTGTTGAATACTATTCCATTTAATCATATATCAAGTTTGTTTATTGTCACCTGTTGGAGGAAATCATGGTTGTCTTCAGTTTTTGAGGAATGTAAAGACCTTCTAAACATTTGTATATATGTTTTTTGTGTGAACATAAGTTTTCAATTCATTTGGGTAAATATGTAGGATCCCAATTGCTGGATCTCATGGCAAGCCTGTGTTTAGCTTTGCAAGAAACTGCCAAAGTATTTTCTGAAGTAGCTGTACCATTTTGCATTCTCACCAGCAGTGAATGAGAGTTCCTGTTGCTCCACATCCTCACAAACTGTTGTTGTCGGTGTTTTGAATTTTTGCCATTCAACTAACTTTGTAAGGATGTCTTGTTGTTTTAACTTGTAATTCCTTAGTGAGAAATAATACTGAACATATTTTCATATGCTTATTTCCATATGTATATCTTCTTTAGTCACATGTGTGTTCAGATTTTTTTTTTGCCTATTTTTAAACTGTGTTGTTTTCTTTTGGTTGAGTTTAATGTTTTATTTGTGTAGTTTGGATAGGAGTCCTCTATCAGATGTATCTGTTGTAAATATTCTCTCCCAGTCTGTGGCTTGTCTTCATATTCACTTAACATTGCCATTCACAGAGCAGAATTTTTAATTTTAATGAAGTCCAGCTGGTCACTTATTTCTCTCATGGACTGTACTTTGGTGTTATAGGAAAATGTCACTGCCATACCCAAGGTCAGATTTTCTCCTGTGTTATATTTTAGGAGTTTTATAGTTTTGCATTTTATATTGACATCTGTGTTATTTTAAGTCAATTTTCTTCAAGAGTGTAAAGACTGTATATAGATTTTTTTTTCATGTTGATTCCCAGCTCGTTTTGCACCATTTGTTGAATGGACTGACTTTTCGTTCTCTCCATAGCATTCTTCAATGAACCAAAGTTTTAAATTTTAATCAAGTCCAGTTTAGTTTTTCTTTTGTTGCCTATGTGTTTGATTCATATTTAAGATTCCACTGCCAAATCCAAGGTCATGCTTATGTGCTTCTATATGTTCTTTGAAGAGTTCTATAGTTACAGATTCTAAATTCATGTCTTTGATTCACTTCTTGTTAATTTTTGTATGTGGTACATGATAAAAGTCCAATTTCATTCTTTTGTATGTTCATATACAGTTTTCCAGAACAATTTGTTCAAGAGACTGTTCTTTCTCCATTGAATGGTCTTTTCATTTTTGTCAAAAGTCAAATGACCATAGAGATTATTTCTATGTTTTTTATTTTGTTCTTTTGTATTATTTATATACTCTTATGTCAAAAGTACATAGTTTTGATTACTGTAACTTTGTAGTAAATTTTGAAATCACGAAGTGTGAGTCCTTCAAATTTGTTCTTTTTCAAAAATGTAATTACTATCCTGGGTCTCTTGAAATTCTACATGAATTTTAGCATGGCCTTGCAAAACAACAACAACAACAACAACAACAACAACAACAAAGCCAAACATCACTGGGGTTCTGAAAAGAGTTATGTAAAATGCTGACTTCTTGCCCCTGTTAATTAGAGGACATTCTAACTGGAAGGTGGGGAGAAAGAAGGACGGCTGTCTTCTCAGATGCATCTCTGCTTCACTGATCTGGGGAAGGGAGAAGAGAACTCATCTTGGTTCAGATACCTCAGATTTTCACTGCTCTTAGTGAGTTTTAGTAGATATTCATGAATAAGTGTTTCTTCATTTGCTATATGCTTTTAGGGCCATTTTCATAGATGTGAAATGGTTTCTTTAAAAATGTTTTTCCCCCAGGTTTACTGGTCCACAATGCTCCTCACACCATCAAGCTGAAAGTGAAATTCTCTTTACATATAAATTTAGGGGTGCCTGGGTGGCTCAGTCATTAAGTGTCTGCCTTCAGCTCAGGTCATGATCCCGGGATGGAGCCCAGCATCACGTTCCCTGCTCGGTGGGAAGCCTGCCTCTCCCTCTCTCACTCCCCCTGCTTGTGTTCCCTCTCTAGCTGTGTTTCTCTCGTCAAATAAATAAATAAAATCTTTAAAAAATACATATAATTTTAATAAAACATTTATAATTTATTAAGATCTCTAGAAAGCAGACCCATCCCTTCACACACACACACACAAAACCAGTTTAAGTTATAAATGTGTTCTTAAAAGAATCATACACATAGCCTCTAAAATAATCATAAATTGGTCTGTGGCATCTTCTCCAACAAAATAGAAGCTTTGGATGTTTATAGTAAAATTTGTGATTTAAGATATGGTTTGAGTTTTGTAATTCAAAAATTTTTATTAAAGCACTTTATATAAGTACAGAATTACAAAGAAAATTAGTAATTTGATTAATTTTTGAAAATATATTTTTCCTGTTTATTATATTTATAATGCATTAACATATATTTGTTATTAAAGGTTTAAACAATTCATCCTATTTCCCCACAGAAAAAATATTATGCATTTATATTAAATAAATATAAATAACTTTGTGCCATTTTAAAATAAATGCATCTTGTTCTGCAACTTCACTATTTCACTTCACAATAGAGCTTAGAAAAATTTACTTGTTATTTAATATGGATATTCCTCATATTTTTCTTTAATGGCTATAAACTAATTCATAATGTGGATTACCTTGTTTTTATTTTTTATTTTTTCAACTTTTATTTAAATTCTTGTTAGTTAGCATATAGTGTAACATTGGTTTCAGCAGTAGAATTTAGAGATTCATCACTTACATATAACACCCAGTGCTCATCATAACAAATGCCCTTCTTAATGCCCATCACCTATTTATTCCACCCCCCACCTTTATCCCTCCATCAACTCTCAATTTGTTCTCTAGAGTTAAGAGTCTCTTGCGGTTTGTTTCCCTGCCCTTTCTGCCCTTCCCATGCATTCATCTGTTTTGTTTCTTAAATTCTACACATGAGTGAAATCATATTGTATTTTTCTCTCTCTGACTGACTTGCTTAGTATAATAACCCACCACTTACGTCCACGTTGTTGCAAATGGCAAGATTTCATTCTTTTTGATGGCTGAGTAATACTCCATTATATATATATATACAGCATATTCTTTATTCATCAGTCTATGGACATTTGGGCTCTTTTCACAGTTTGACTAATGTTGATAATGTTTCTGTAAACATCAGGGTGCATGTACCCCTTGAATATGTATTTTTTATCCTTTGGGCAAATTCCTAGTAGTGTAATTGCTGGGTTATAGGGTAGTTCCATTTTTAACTTTTTAAGGAAACTCCACATTGTTTTCCAGAGTGGCTGCACAGTTTATAATTATTTTATTTTTAAAAATACTCTCTATTGGGTGCCTGGGTGGCTCAGTTGGTTAAGCAACTGCCTTCATTTGGGGTCATGATCTCAGAGGCCTGGGACTGAGTCTGCCTCTCTCTCTGACCTTCTCCCCTCTCGTGATCTCTCTCACTTTCTCTGTCTCTCAAATAAATAAATAAAATCTTTTAAAAAATACTCTCTATTGATGAACATTTAGGTCTCTTAAAAAGTCTCTTTTAATTATAATTATTGAAAATTAGAATTTATTAAACACTGCTCACCTCAGTGTGTATTTGGGTTCAGCTACATGTAATAGAAACCATCAACAGCAAGTTAAGTTCTAAATCCTTCTCCCTGCTTTAAAAACTCCAGTATATACTTACCAAGAAGCACAGAGGTATGGTTAGTTGATGAAGTTCTTGCAGTTTGAATATGTCAGGGTCAAAGATTCTGAGATCTCTTAGTTTTTCCTGCAGGGTCACAAAAATGCTGTTCCAGCCTCAGACCTCTCATCTGCATCCCTGCCAGAACAAGGAAGAAATACAACATGAAAGTAAGGCTTGTGCCCCTGTAAGGTGCTTTCCTGAAAACCCTGCTATTGGCTGAACTCTGTTTTTCCCTACAAATTCATATTTTGGATTCCTAACTCCCAGTATCTCAGAATGTGACTGTATTTGGATATAGGGTCTTAAAAAGGTAATTAAGTTAAAATGAGGTCATTTTATTTATTTTTATGTGACTCATGTCCTTATATGAAGATGAGGACAGACACACACAGAGGGAAGACCATGTGAAGATATAAGGAGAAGGTGGCTATGTACAAGCCAATGAAAGAGGCTTTGGAAGAAACTAACTCAACAGACACTTTGGTCTCAGACTTCTAGCCTCCATAATTGTGAAAAAATAAATTTCTGTTGTTTAAGCCACCAAGTCTGCAATATTTTGTTATGGCACTCTAGGATCACATTCTCAATGATTTTTTTTTTTACATTACATTAACTGAAAGTGTGTCACACCTAGCTATCCTTAGATGCAAGAAAGTTTTGCATCTAAGAAATACTTTTTTTAGTACATTTCTGCCCCTATAAAAACTAAGATTCTGATACTAAGGGAAGAGAGCCTAGTAAATAATGAATATTCTCTGCTCTGAGTTCTAAGCTCTTTACTTATATAATCTTATTTAATCCTTATAATAAGTTTGAAATAGTTTACAAAAATATAAATCAAGAAGTCAGTAAAAATTTAAGTCGCTAGTACATAAAGCAACTTGACTGGACCATAAGCTTTCGGACTCTAGAACTCTTCACTTTCTATTAAAAGTAATACCATAATTTAGCTCTTAATACATACATCTTTTCATTTGAGAAGTGAGATCTTTAGAAACCAGACTTTTAGGATTCCTAAGATCATAACTACTGGCATTCATGTTGTTATTAATGTTTAAATGAGAATATGTAGGTTAAATTGTCTTCTAAAAAGGCATTATCAAATGACACTCCCACCAACAGTTTATATGTGTTCATTTTCTCTCCAGTGCTGGGTGTTAACACTCTTGTAAGTATTTTTCTAATCTAATGGGTCAAAAAAGATATAACATTATTTTTATTAAAGACTTTATTTGAGAGAGAGAGAGAGAGAGTTTGAGCGATAGTGAGAGAGGACCACCGGAAAGGAGGGCAGAGGGAGAGGGAGAAGCAGACTCCCCTCTGAGCAGGGAGCCCATCCTGGGGCTCAATTCCAGGACCCAGGGATCATGACCTGAGCCAAAGGCAGATTCCCAACTGACTGAGCCACCCAGATTCCCCTAACATTATTTTTTAATCTCCCCTATTATCAGGGAGGTAAAACATCTTTTCATACATTTATTGGCCATTTGTATTTTTTGTTCTTATAATCATTTTTCTAATTGGTCATCCTTTCATATTGATTTATATGGGTTCTTTATATATTCTGGATATTAATCCTTTTTATATTTGCTTTATAGATTGTTGCTTAATTTATGATTTGTCAAAACTATGTTTAAGGAATCTTTTTCAAAACAAATTTTGAATATTTTTATGATGAACTCTGACATTTATGTTTCTATTAGAAAGATCTTTTCCAGCCATAGTTATAGACATAGCTCATTTTACTTTTATAGTTGTTAGTTTGTGGGTTTTATTTGTATTTAACATTCAGCTCTTTTATCTACTTGGAATTTTTTATATGCATTGTGTGAGGCAGAAATCTATTTTTTTTTTTTACAAAATTTGACTGATTTTCCTAGTGCTATTTTTGAAATTAATTCCATAATTTTTTACAAAAATATAAGACAATTTTTTGTCTACCCAGCCTACTCTTTTTGATCTTTTACACCAAAACATCGTAATCATATTTCATTTACGTGTAAACCTAAAGATGGGAAACATGTTTTGGCAGTTTTATCACTAAAACATTTGTACGCTTTCCTCCATTTATAGCAAAATTCTTTTTCACCAGTAGTTTTAATATAATTGTATCCTTTGTGATATGTATATTGACTTTTGGGGGATTCTTAAGTGGTTGGTTAATTTGACTCTTTATTTGGCTTTTTTACTGAAACTTTCATGCTAGAGTTATTTTTAGTTCCCATCTGTCAGCAAAAAGAGATGTTTGGTAGAAACTACTTTATCTCAAAGATTGATTTAATCCCTTTAGCTGTCTGAAAAATGAAGATTAATCACAAAATACAAAAAGTCAGTATAGTCTTATTACTTAAGAGCATACTGTTGGAAGGGTTAACATTTCCACATTACAGAAAAAAGGAAGACTCATAATTTCCAGGGAATTAACTGAAAAAGAGGAGCAGCCCGACCCAGAGAAATTCCTCTAGGGTCCTGTAAAAGTTTCAAGCATCTGAAAATTGGTACTCAATCTAGCCTGTTTTCTTCTTTTGCTAGTTCTTTTTTTTCTTTTTCTTTCTTTTTTTTTTTTTTCTCTAGCCTGTTTTTGAAGCCAGTCGCTCTGTGGAAGAAAATATTTTCTTTGATCTTTTAAGATGGAAGAATCAGTATATATTTTAAAGCTGCATATACAAAAGTACCTTTCAAGTTTACTTAGAAATTTAGGCAGGAGAATGACTTTTGGGAGAGGGGGATTAAGGGGAATTCTTTTCTTTTTTTTTTTTAAAGATTTTATTTATTTATTTGACAGAGAGAAACACAGCTAGAGAGGGAACACGAGCAAGGGGAGTGAGAGAGGGAGAAGCAGGCTTCCCACCGAGAAGGGAGCCCCATGTAGGGCTCTATCCGGATTCTGGGACTGCAGGATCATGACCTGAGCTGAAGGCAGACGCTTAACGACTGAGCCACCTAGGCGCCCCAAGGGTAATTCTTTTAAAGTAATTTGAAAAGTGAACAGCCAAGTATAAATTTTCTTCAAATTTAACACTCACTAGGTCCTGGGAAATTTGACTATAAATATCCTGCTTTCTTGATAACCTGAAGCCTTTTTAGTTGTATTAGAAGGAATGCAATAGATGTTTGTACAATGAAAATAAAACATAATTTGTCTATTTTATAAATTGAACATGTGTATATTTGATTTTCTTAAGGTATATTTACTATATATGTTTTTCTGTAAACTTGGTGAAATCGATTCTATTAACACTACGGATTACAGACTTCACACAGGTTTATTTCTAAAGTACCTGCATTGTTTTAGAGTCAAGGCATCTGACTGAAATATCATGTGCTAAAAACAAACAAATGCAAGTCAAAGAATATTATTAGATTGATGAAGTAATCACATTATTTATTTATTTTTTTAAAACAGATTTTATTTATTTACTTGAGCAAGAGATGGAGATAGAGAGAGAAAGCATGAGCTAGGAGAGTGGTTGGGAGTGAGGGGTAGAGGGGGAGGGAGAAGCAGACTCCCCACTGAGTGGGGAGCCTGACTTGGGGCTCGATTCCACGACCCTGAGATCATGACCTGAGTCGTGACCTGAGCCTAAGGAAGATGCTTAAAGGACTGGGCCACCCAGGCACCCCAGTAATCACATATTTTAAAAGATGGATTATGAACTATCAGTGTGGACATTAGACATTATATTATTTAGGTGAATTTGAGTGAAATCCTGAACAACTTCATTCAAGGGAGAGATACCTACTTAAATTTTTAATGAGCGTTTCCCACTCTGCCTTTTGATTTTCTTAATTGTCTTTATCCAGCAGTTCATACTTTGCTAGCTCTCTCCTTATTGCTGGGGTTGCAAAAACTGTCATGAATTAAATATGTCCTCCATAGAGTATAGCTAATCTATAAGCCACCATCATGTAATATAGCTTTACCTTGATTTTCTTTGACAATTGTCATAAAAATTGCTTTTGATTTCAATGCAATTGTCTCTGATAACCACAGTTTGCAGAGCTTCTCGGAGCAAATCCTTTCCTATGATCTGAGTAAGGAAGTATGCTCATTGTATATGTCAGGTCTTGTACTTAAGTGAGTGAAGATAATAGCTATTATGAACTTCTTGCTTAAAAAAAACACTAGATGTTCCTATACTTCTGACTAAAAGTCAACAAAACAACTTAACAATGCAAAAACTTTCTTCAGAAAACCGTCTCAGAACAGGCAGTCTCACAAGCATTTTGTAGAAAATGGCATGACGGAAACATCCCAGACTTTAGGCTACACGGATGTTGGGTTGGATCCCAGGCTCCCACCTGCATATTAAGGGAATTTTGGCAGCAATGGATTTAACTTTTCCATATCTCAGTTTGTTCATCCCGAAGGGCAATTGCAAATGCTCAAATCATAGACTGTTACATGGAATAGGAGATTTACCATATAGAAAGCACCAGGCCTATTACCTAGGAAAAGAGAGCTCTTCAATTCTAGAAAATCCATTCCCTGATAAGTTTTCCCTCTCCAAGTTTTAACTTAGTACTGAGTTTTGCAGCATTTTTAATACTGTGAGTTCCCAAACTCCACTGAAATAGGATTCAGAATAGAGGAACACTAAGTTCCCAAACTCTACTGAAATAGGATTCAGGAAGGAGAAACACAGCCTAGGTAGGAAGAGCATGGAGGGTTTAGTTATCTGGGACAGAAACAGGGCTTATGGAGTTTTCAAAAAGTGAACATTATTTCTGGGTATGTCTGGGAGGGTGTCTCATGAGAAAATAATCATTTGAGCCAGTAGACTGACTAAGATCACTCTCAACAATGTGGATGAGCATCATTTAATCTTTTAGGACCTGAAGAGAACAAAAAGGCTAATGAAGGGTAAATTTCTCTTTCTTTTCTTTTTTTTTTTTTAAAGATTTTATTTATTTATTTGACAGAGAGAAACACAGCCAGAGAGGGAACACAAGCAGGGGGAGTGAGAGAGGGAGAAGCAGGCTTCCCGCCGAGCGGGGAGCCCGATGTGGGACTCGATCCCCGGTCTCTGGGAACAGGACCTGAGCCGAAGGCAGTCGTCCAATCAACTGAGCCACCCAGGCACTCCTAAATTTCTCTTTCTGAGCTGAAATATCCATCTTCTTCTTTTGAATGTTGGCATTCCTGGTTCTTGGGTCTCTGTCTTCCATTGGATCTTACATCATTGGCCTTCTCTATTCTCAGGCCTTCAGACAAGAACAAAATTACGCCATTGGTTTTCCAGTTTGCACATGGCAGATTATGGAATAACTAGGTCTCTATAACTACGTGAACAAAAACCTAGAATAAATTTCCTTTTGTAAAGATCTATGTATCCCCCATTGGTTCTGTTTCCCTGGAGACCCTTGACTAATACAACTGAGTTTTTGCTGTCTTGTATATTCAGATTATATTCGAAACATGAAATTTGGAGTGGGAAGATATGGTTCTATGTCCTACCTCCACCTCTTACTACTTAGTTCTTTTTTTTTTTTAAAGATTTTATTTATTCATTTGACTGAGAGAGAGATCACAAGCAGGCAGAGAGGCAGGCAGAGAGAGAGGGGGAAGCAGGCTCCCTGCTGAGTAGAGAGCCCGATGTGGCCTCAATCCCAGGACCCTGAGATCATGACCTGAGCTGAAGGCAGAGGCTTTAACCCACTGAGCCACCCAGGCGCCCTTACTACCTAGTTCTTAAGCAAATATCTTAACCTATTTAGACCTCGGTTTTACCACTGGTAAATTGGCAACAAAAATTATTCACACTATGTCAAATTCATTTATCTGATTATTAGGAGAATCAGATGTATTAGTGTAGGAGATAGGGCTTTGAAAGTATGAAGGGCAAATAGTTGTATATATACAACAGATATCTGTATATCAACATCTATATCTACATCTGCATATAACATGTATCGAGGGAGGTATAAAAATTAAGGCAAATTAAGTATATTTAAAAATAGTACATAAACTCCAAGAGAAAATTCGCAAGGAAATAAGTAGATATTTTCAATATATAAAACCAGTTTATGTAGCTCATACAAAAATTCTCATAGATTTGTAGTACACACACACACACACACACACACACACATACATACTCATATAATATTCATTATGAAAAACTCAGAACTTCTTACCAAATAAAACTAAGTTGTTTCACTAGAGAAACTAGCGGCCTGGAGATTTCATTACTAGATTTTATATTTATTGTTAATATAACATAATATATTAAAATTTGATAAAATTTTAAGGTGTTTCAGAAATAAGATAATTCTTTTTTATAATAATTCAATCAACCTCCTAATATGGATGTAAATTTCAGAGGTTTGGACTCGACCTTGATTCCTCAAAACAAAACAGACAGTTCCCTACGACTTGATACCATGATTTAGCCATAGGAAATGTGTTGCACAGAAGCTTAATGTAGTACAACGTAGAAAACAAGCTCTAGTTAATGCAATAATGTAGGAAGGAAAGTGTGCACATGTATTTAACTATCCACAGAAGCTTCTTAACTTTAAAATTATGTATTGGAATCAGAACATTTAAAAACTTCTAATGGACCCCGAATGAAAAATCATGACAGAAATTCATAGAGCTGGAGAAAGAATAATACTACTTACTCAAAAGCATGTACAAAGAATCCAAGGGCATAGACATGTTACACATTTAAGGTTTGTTTAGTGAGGCTTCAAGAAAGCACGTTAAAAATTGGTAGCATGTTTTGGTTACATTTGTAGAATGTAACTGCTATTTCCTTTTTTAATACAACTGGAAGTCTAAATTTTGCTATGTCAAAGAGACCCTCAAGTGTTTTTTATGCCCTCTTATAAAAATATTTCTTCATTTCGTTCTAAGTGTACAGTTGAGTCCTGTATAATGGGGGGGGGGGCTGAACAGTGTAGATCCAGTTATATGCTAACTTTTGTAAGGATATTTTTGATCAAGTATGCCACTATCAATATACTTTCCTTATGATTTTCTTAACAATATTTTCCCCTCTAGCCTACTTTATTGCAAGAATACAGTATACAATGCATATACAAAGTATGTGTTAATCAACTTTTTATGTTATTGGTAAGACTCCCAGTCAACAATAGGCTCTGAGTAAAGTATTTAGGGAGTTAAAAGTTATACCCAGATTTTCAATGCCTGTAGCTCCCACATTATTCAAGGGTCAACTCTATCTAATCAGTCCAAGTACTTTGCATTTCAGGAAAAGAGAAATTAAGAGTAACAGAATCTATTACTTTAAAACTACTATATTCACCAAACATTTCTGACTCCTTAATATGTTTTTAGACATCAGTATTTACTTATTTTTTATTTATTATTATTATTTTTAAAAGATTTTATTTATTTATTTGACAGACAGAAATACAGCTAGAGAGGGAACACAAGCAGGGGGAGTGAGAGAGGGAGAAGCAGGCTTCCCGCTGAGCAGGGAGCCCAATGTGGGGCTCGATCCTGGAGATCCCGGGACTCCAGGATCATGACCTGAGCCAAAGGCAGTCACTTAACCAACTGAGCCACCCAGATACCCCAACATCAGTATTTATTAATATAAAATTTTATGTATCTACTACTGTCAAAATTTTTATATTATGTATATCTGCATATTATTTTAAGAACAAGAGAAACAATTAAGACAGAAGATTTACTGTGAGCAAGTTTTCTCATTTCATATAAAGGGGAACTTTACGGAGGTCAAGCTTTTCCACAATTTCTTCCTATAAGTAGATAATAGCTTTTCTGAAGTATGAACCCAAGTATCAATTTTTGAAAATAGCTCAAGACTGTTGAAGAGGAATTTATTACTTTTACAACCTCACCACATGGAGTTTTATAGTATAACTCCATTACTTACCCGTAGCCATACAACATAAAAAGAAAAGAAAAAAATGAACTAACATCTTACAAATATTTTAATTAAACCTTAGCATGCTGATTTCTCACCAGAAGAATGAAGAATGTGAGTTAACAAGAGACTCTCAAAAAAATGCTATTACCTCCTCCTCTATGTTACCAGGGATTTATCTGTACTTTGCATCTAGAAATCATCTGCATCATACTAAAATTGTTTGTGTGCATACCAATTTCTCTTAAAAGAATGCTACATCCTCAGAGAGAGAGAAAAAATTTTGCTATTTTTAAAATACTTCTGGTATACTCAACATGTTGAATGAATTAATAACTCTACATATGAATGAGTATAAACATGATTTTGGTAAATTAAAAAACTTTTATGACTATGATCCACAGTAAAAAATATATTTCACATCAGGATGCAAAATACAAATGTATACGTTGCTATCTGTCTCTGCCTGTCTATCTGAAACAAGCGTTGCAAATCAATAGTCCTCCTTACTTTGGGCACCTCTGATATTTTCTATTCTAATCTATTTCATTTTTAAAAGAGATTTGTCAACGAATTGAATTGAGTTTATAAACCAAATGAGTCATGACCTGCAGTTAAAAAAAATTGATTTGTGGGTAAAGAAAAGAAATATAAGAATCAATCATCCATAATCTAACTTACATATAGGAAGCTAATAGAAAACAGGTATGTAGAGGTTAGACATTTCATAAAATGTTCTGGAAATGCTGACAGAACAGAAAAGATACTTGAGGGTATTTCTGGAGAAGGTGTCAGAGAAGTTTAACTGCACTTGAGCCTTAGCATTTTGGAATTTAGATGTATGGAGAGAAGCTGAACATTCTAAGGCATAGCAGCGAAGGACAAGAGCAGGAAAAGGGAGTGAGGAGTAAATGATTATAACCTGAGCAGGTGTGATCACAACCATAGGCCTCTCAGACCGATAGGCTAGGAGAAATAGCATGGATTGAACACTGGACTGAGGACTCTATTAGGATTTCAAACCATGTACTTTCTGTATTTACCTATTGCCTAATTTTTTTTTTTTTTTTTGAGAGATCAATGTAACATCAGCGAGCAGTATTTTGTCCTTTGGTGAAAAAGAATAAATACAGGGAAGGCAATTAGCCTATTAAAATGCCATGAGGGGCGCCTGGGTGGCTCAGTGAGTTAAAGCCTCTGCTTTCGGCTCAGGGTCCTGGGATCAAGGCCCTCATCTGGCTCTCTGCTCAGCAGGGAGCCTGCTTCCTCCTCTCTTTCTGCATGCCTCTCTGCCTACTTGTGATCTCTCTCTCTGTCAAATAAATAAATAAAATCTTTAAAAAAAATAAAATGCCATGAGAAAGATGATTAAGATCACGCTAGTTTGGAAACACCTAGAAAAAAAGGAAGTGTCTGATTATTTCCAAAGCTGAACAGTGTATGGAGTTGACACTTTTTGTTGTGAGCCTGGCTAACTGGGGAAGTAGCGACAGCAATGACAGAAACAGAGAAATTGGGAATGATGGTCTGCTTTAGTGGGCTGATTGGAATGTTTTTGAGGTTCCCCCATTATTGAGTATTTCAATATTCAAGGTTATCTTTTCTACACTGGAATGACTAATACTTATTTTGAGCTAAAAGTTTTCAATCTTTTTGACAATAGGCAGTTTGTTCACCTCTGGCATGACATGACATAAAGATGGAATTTTGAGGCTAAGAATGATTTCTATTTGCATAATAAATATTATGGGCTAAACTTTAGTATCTAGGTAGTCTATTAGCAAATAGGCAATTAGCTAAACCAGATTGTTCTTGACATGGCTCTCCAAATTTCATGGTTCATAATTGTGGAGATTCAGCATGTAATTCTAGGTTCAAACAAACATATCAACTATGAAACATTAAAATAAAACAACAAAAAATTCCTCCCAAACCAACTACATCATGGAATTTTGAATGCAATACAAAACTGGACTGAAGTTATTTCTTTCTCTCACAATGAAAAAAAAAATTGGTCTTGAGCATGATTTTAAAAGACCATCCTCTTTTTATCTGTTAGATTTCAAATTTTCTCTATAAGACTGTCCTCATTCCCTAACACTTTCACCTCCTTTATTCTCCGAGTCACTAAACTAAGAAAACACAAGATTTGCCTCTGACGGATACTTTTGGCAAAAGCTAAATCCAGCAGATACTGAAATGTAACATGGAGCACTATTTTATTTTAATTCTTTAAGCATTCAAGCTAATTCTTGTTGAGCCACAGAATATTTATTGAGTGTTATTTTCATGACCAGTTTTAAAATTTGGGATCCATTCTTCTGAACATATCAGATGGTTTATAAATAATAACATTCTATGATTGATTCACTTTAAAACTATGACTATGTAAAATGAAAATATCTATTTTGTTAGTTTGGCTTTTTCTCAGAGTGAAAAGATACCCACGAGGAAGGTAATAATCAATACAGTAGAATAAAACATTAATATTTACAGCAGTATTGTTATGAGTGTGGTATTGTACAAGAGAAGAAATTCACATCTTAAAAACCTTAGAATGTTTTCAAATGTAAAAAAATGTGTTCAAATGTTTATAGCATACAATGTATCATAATATTTCATAATTATACAGCACCTTTCTTGAGTAGATTCTATTTCATATAGAATGTTCTCATAGTTTCTCATATGTTCTCATAGTTTCTTTGGTGTTGGTACATTCTATTTATGAGGTGATATGTACCACAGAAAATTCCTACAAAATCCATTCGAGTTGAAGAAAGAACAAAACTAAGCTAGTTGAGCAGATGTTTGTGTGTGAGAAGGCCTCTGCTGTTGACGACCTACAGGATTAGTGGAAATAACTATTCCATATCCTAGTGCAGTGCTGCAATAGGTTCTGCCCCATTGCAGGAATTAATATTTCAAAATATCCTATTGAATGTCAGGTGATGTTCTGCTAAGAGCTGTTTTTGTCTCTAGGTCCTCTGAATGTAATTGCTAACAATGATAACCTTTAGGAAAAACTGACACCAGTCGTGGATTAAAACATTGCAAGAACAATTTACTCTCTTCAGGTAAAACAAATTTGGAGCTCAGTAAGCATTATTACTCCAGTAATCCCATGTAGAAATAAGGTTTTGTGGCTAAGTAAGAACATCTAAAACTTTATTCTTCCCAGATGATAGTAAATCTTATAAAGAACTAATTACTCAGAATCTAGTCACTTTCTCTGGAAATTCTTTGCAATAAGTTTGAATGATAGAAAGAGAAAAGGTAGAGCCAGCTATGACAAATTCCAAGACCATAAAATCATGGAAGTGGTTTAATTTTAGATAAGAGCCTGAAAAATGCAACTGAATCATGAAGAAAGAAGTAATTCCAAGGCGCTTGAAATGTGATACTACTGCTGATTGCTGAGAATGTAATTATTACAAAGAGTCAACAGTGAGTCTGCAACAAAAATGTGATTTAGGTGATCTTTCCTTCTTGTAACACAAAAAGGAGCATAATAAAAAATCAACTTTGCTAAGGCTCTTTGAGAAAATATTAAAATGAGGCAACAATACTAGAGAGAAACCACATAGCAACAGGACAAATCACAAGAGGACTTTTTCAAGTCCTTAGAGACTTGGGAATTGAAAGCATATGAAAACAACAAACTTAGCAGGGTTTGGGAAATCCAGCAGTGATGAAGTCTACATAAATCAGACTTTAATAGCACCAACAGTGCTGGCTCTACATAAAATTGGGAAGTAGGTGGATTTTGGCTTTGGTACCACCCAGTCACTTTTTAATCCAAAATGGTTGGGATGTGTGTGGTAGGGCTGGATTGGGTAAAGGGAGAAGGAGAGTAGGGTGTGTTTTCTCAAATTCTTTTAAAATTTTTTGCTTTGAAAACCTTAAAAAAATTTTTTTTAATATTTTGTTTATTTGAGGAAGAGAGCTAGAGAGAGAGCTGGAGCTGGGGGAAAGGAGCATAGGGAGAAGCAGGCTCACTGCTCAGCAGGGAGCCTGCTGCGGGACTTGGTCCCAGGATCCCAGGATCATGACCTGAGTCAAAGGCAGACACTTAACTGACTGAACCAACCAGGAGCCCCTTTGAGCACCTTTCTTAACTACCACCATCATCTGAGTATCCATTGTATGTGCTTCAACCCAGAAGGCTGCCTCAGGTCAGCTTTTACTTCCAAAAACACTTCACTGTTCTTCTCAACTAAATACTCCTCCATATTTCTGTCTGGTAGGCCCTATGAGTAATAGGAAAACACTATAAAGTCTTCTTTGTGGCTTAGCTGGAAGTTCCTTTTCCTTTTTCTTTTTTTTTTTAAGATTTTATTTATTTATTTGACAGAGAGAAACACAGCCAGAGAGGGAACACAAGCAGGGGGAGTGAGAGAGGAAGAAACAGGCTTCCTGCTGAGCAGGCAGCCCGATGTGGGGCTCGATCCCGTGTCTCTGGGATCATGACCTGAGCTGAAGGCAGTCGCTTAACCAACTGAGCCACCCAGGCCCCCCTGGAAGTTCCTTTTCTTTAAGTATCTCTCTGGGTTTTAGATTTTTCATTGGCAAAATGGAGCCAATATGACAACATTATAGGATTGTGGTAAGGATTCAGTGGAAGTGCTTCTATACTAGCTGGTACCCTGGAGTTTGGCACAAAGTTTGGGCTCAGATACACTTCACCTTCCATATCATGCCACTAAAGACAGCATTTGGAACAATCCCAAAAGATGGTGTGTAGTAATTCTACAGTATTATTTTTCTTTCTTTCTTTCTTTCTTTCTTTCTTTCTTTCTTTCTTTCTTTCTTTCCTTTCCTTTCCTTTCCTTTTCCTTCCTTCCTTCCTTCCTTCCTTCCTTCCTTCCTTCCTTCCTTCCTTCCTTCCTTCCTTCCAAAAGCCCAGTCTTTGTGAACTATAACAACTATATTATTTTATTTATTTATTTTTATTTTCATTTATTTTTTTATATAGAGAGAGTGCATGCAAGCAGGAGCCTGTGAGCAGAGGAGAGAGAGAAAGGCAGAGGGAGTGTGTGAGAGAGAATCCCAAGCAGGCTCCATGCCCAGTGGCGAGCCTGCCACAGGACTTGATCTCAGGACCCTGAGCTGAATTCAAAAGCTGGAAGCTTTTCCAGGATTCTGATGGATTCCTGCCTCACGTTGAGGTCTTTCATCGATTTCGAGTTTGCCTTTGTGTGTGGTGTAAGAGAATGGTCTAGTTTCATTCTTCTATATGTAGCTGTCCAATTTTCCCAGCACCATTTATTGAAGAGACTGTCTTTTTTCCACTGGATATTTTTTCCTGCTTTGTCAAAGATGATTTGCCTGTAGATTTGTGGGTCCATATCTGGACTCTCTACTCTGTTCCATTGGTCTATTTCTCTGTTTTTGTGCCAGTACCATGCTGTCTTGGTACTCACAGCTTTGTAATAAAGCCTGACGTCAGGTAACGAGATGCTCCCAGCTTTGTTTTTCTTCTTCAGCAATTCCTTAGCTATTCGGGGTCTTTTTTGGTTCTATATAAATTTTAGGATTGTTTGTTCCAATGCTTTGAAGAATGTTGGTGGAATTATGATCGAAATGGCATTGAACGTATAGATTGCTCTGGGCAGTATAGACATTTTGACAATGTTTATTCTTCCAATCCATGAGCATGGAATGGTCTTCCATCTTTTTGTGTCTTCTTCAATTTCTCTCCTGAGTGTTCTGTGGTTCCACGAGTACAGATCCTTGACTACTTTGGTTAGGTTTATTCCTAAGTATTTTATAGTTTTTGGTGCTATAGTAAATGGAATCGATTCTCTGATTTCCCTATTTTTTCACTGTTAGTGTATAAGAATGCAACCGATTTCTCTGCATTGATTTTGTATCCTGCCACATTACCGAATTGTTCTATGAATTCTAGTAGTTTGGGGGTGGAGTCTTTGGGTTTTCCACATAGAGTATCATGTCATCGGCAAAGAGAGAGAGTTTGACTTTTTCTTTGCCAAGCTGGATACCTTTTATTTCTTTCTGTTCTCTGATTGCTGTTGCTAGGATTTCTAACACTATGTTGAACAGTAGTGGTGAGAGTGGGCATCCTTGTCTTGTTCCTGATCTCAGAGGAAAGGCTGTCACTTTCCCCGTTCAGAATGATATTCACTGTGGGTTTTTCATAGATAGATTTTATGAGGTTGATTACCAAGACAGCATGGTACTGGCACAAAAACAGAGAAATAGACCAATGGAACAGAGTAGAGAGTCCAGATATGGACCCACAAATCTACAGGCAAATCATCTTTGACAAAGCAGGAAAAAATATCCAGTGGAAAAAAGACAGTCTCTTCAATAAATGGTGCTGGGAAAATTGGACAGCTACATATAGAAGAATGCAACTAGACCATTCTCTTACACCACACACAAAGGCAAACTCAAAATGGATGAAAGACCTCAACGTGAGGCAGGAATCCATCAAAATCCTGGAAGAGAACATAGGCAGTAACCTCTTTCACATCGGCCACAGCAACTTCTTTCAAGACATGTCTCCAAAGGCAAAGGAGACAAAAGCGAAAATGAACTTCCGGGACTTCATCAAAATAAAAAGCTTCTGTACAGCAAAGTAAACAGTCAACAAAACAAAGAGGCAACCCATGGAATGGGAGAAGATATTTGCAAATGACACTACAGCAAAGGGTTGGTATCCAAGATCTATAAAGAACTACTCAAACTTAACATCCAAAAAGAAGATGAACACATCAAAAAATGGGCAAGAGAAATGAAGAGGCACTTCTCCGTAGAAGATATACAAATGGCTAACAGACACATGAAAAAATGTTCAGCGTCACTAGCTATCAGGGAAATTCAAATCAAAACCACACTGAGATACCAACTTACACCAGTCAGAATGGCCAAAATTAACAAGTCAGGAAACAACAAGTGTTGGAGAGGCTGTGGAGAAAGGAGAACTCTCTTACAGTGTTGGTAGGAATGCAAGCTGGTGCAGCCTCTTTGGAAAACAGTGTGGAGAGTCCTTAAAAAAATTAAAAATAGAGCTACCCTATGACCCTGCAATTGCACTACTGGGCATTTACCCCAAGGATACAGATGTAGTGAAAAGAAGGGCCATATGTACCCCAATGTTCATCGCAGCAATGGCCACAATCGCCAAACTGTGGGAAGATCCAAGGTGCCCCTCAACAGATGAATGGATAAAGAAGATGTGGTACATATATACAATGGAGTACTATGCCTTCATCAAAAAGGATGAATATCCAACTTTTGTAGCAACATGGACTGGATTGGAAGAGATTATACTGAGTGAAATAAGCCAAGTAGAGAAAGTCAAGTATCACATGGTTTCACTTACTTGCAGTGCATAAGGGGTAATGTAGAGGACTGTAGGAAAAGGAAAGTAAATGGGAAGTAGGGTAATCCAGGGAGAGAAACAAAACAAGAGAGACTTTGGACACAGAGACCAACTGAGGGACTTGGAGGGAGGGGGTGGAGGGATGGGAGAGGCTGGTGGTGGGTACTGAGGGCACCTATTACGTGGAGCACTGGGTGTGGGGAATGGGGAATGAATCTTGAAACACCTGGAAAAAAATTTAAGTAACAATAAAAAAAAAAAGCTGGAAGCTTAACGAACAGAACTACTCAGGCGCCCCTATAACACTTAACAATCACAGATATGTCCACTATTAAAAGGCTCCTCAAAGTTGAGGCGCTTAATTTCAAAATCTGGTGGGTATATTTCACAAGCAGATAGAAAAAGCCGTACAGGTGGTATGGTACAGTAAAAGACGAATCTCTGCCCTTCCCTGCAATTCCTATGTCACCGCTTTTAGGGAAACACTTTATCTATGAAAACTTCCCTGGTACAGAGAAAAGTGGGGTGGCCTTGACCACAGAGAGAGTGAGGAAGATCTGGGGTCCTTTCTGCCCTTTCAGACCTAGGGCAGCACCAAAAAACACATGCAACTTGGAAAAACAAACAGACGAACTACCCCCCTCCCCCCAAATAAAATCATTTTTGATGTTAATTTAGAAATAATCATTCTTTTCTGAAATTTGCCAGTCCATTTTTCACAGAAGTAAGATAGAAACCTATATATGAAGGCAGGATCTCAGTAGTTGAGTTTCTGGTTATAAGTAAGGAATTTTCAAGAGCTTTTAGTTGAATAAACAAAAGCTGGTTTTTCAAAAAACCATACTTATTCTGCCTTCTAAATTTTCCTAGAAAATAAAGCCTTTGCTTTTTTAAAAAAAATAACATTATGTGCCACAAAGTCCATATATCTTTCATACATTTCATATTTATACCCACCTAGAGTCCAAAGTACATTAAATTACAATGAAGTAAGATATAAATATCATTATGAAAAATATTGTTATTCAGAAAACAAAGTGTTATACAAAGAGGTTGAGATATTAAAATTACAGATTTCTTCAGTTTTTCCCCATAGGCATGGGTTTTTATGAAGGAATACACTATTCTATTATAATTAAGAAGCACTTCACAATTTTAGAGAAGCTTAAATATTCCCACATGTGCAGATTTCTAATATACATAATTTGTTAGTGAAATCTAGAGCATGTGCTTCTTTGGATATCTAAAATGCTATAGTTAATAATGCTATTTGCCATAATAATAAAATCACGGAATCAAATCATTTTATAATTTAACAGGTGGCATTTCTGACAGTTATATATGTCAGTTTATTTTTGATAAGTTTTAATGGATTGTCTACAAATCTTGTGATTTCACGTTATTTAAATTAGTATCTTTCAACATCATTATTTTTCGGTCAGTTTTTGTGCTTAGCACTTCTAACCAGTTTGATAAAGTGCCAGGCAAGGTTAGCACTCCATCCTGCTGTGGGCTGTGTACGAAAAAGGACACAGGCAACTCATCTGGAGAGCATGTGCTCAGGTTCCCGCATTCATAAAAATTGGTATAAGTCACTCCTTTTATTTAGCAGACATCATAAAGATAAAGAAGATAATTAAAGGAGCCTGAACATATGGGAATAAATATATAAACCAGAGGCAGGACTATTCTCTCTATGATGATGACGATGAACAAAGATCATATTCCAACCTGAATAATTAATACAAACTATACAAGACCATTTGTTACACTGCATGCATGGGAGAAACTGGGAGAGCCTACGGGGGAGGAATCACAAGCTGAGCAGTTAGGCAAGTCTAAGAGACTGACTCCAGCCGAAGGCACTGTAGGGTGTGTTCACTTGTGACACTCTCTCCTCTGGCAACTCCCCGGTGAGTGCATCATGGGTTTGAACCTTTCCCACCAGGCATGTTCCCTCTTACTTCTGGCAGGAGCAAAGACCAGAGGCCTGGTGGAAAAAGCAACTTTTCTTCTATGATTCCAGAAAATGTCCATAGTGTTTGGACTTGAATATGGAAATGTAACCTCCTGTAGCGTTGTTGCACTTTTAGGGCTAAAATATGCAGCCTCTGGCTTCATTATCAGTCAGAGGCCAAATGGGAAAGATAGACATGGCTGGGTAGCTCCTAAAACAAGGCTTTGCTTCTGAAGTATTCTGCATCATGGTGAGCAGTCAGGCTTTCTACTGCTTGTACCATTGAAGTTAGACACATCCCGCTGTATATAAAATTAAAGTTGCCATTTAAAGGTAACACTGAGAGCATCTCTGTTTCTTTCATCATGGTACCTCAGGCCCATTGTCATTCCTACTTATCAAGTTTTAACTGCAAGTCTTCCCTGATGTTCCCTTCCCAGGTTTCTCTCCTTTTATTTTCTCCTTCTATAGCTCTGTACTGGTCCTTGGTAACACTCACTGCAATTTTATTTTTTCATTCATCTATTAGATTGTTTGATTAGGATCTGCCTTGCCCACTGGACTTCAAATGATAACAGATCAGGAACAGTATTTATTTTTAGTAGGGCTGTCATATTTAACAGGCATGCAAAATAAATGACATAAAATAAAATGAAGGTTACAGGACACCTGGCTATATTGAAACTTAAGACAAACAATAGTTTTTACTATGAGTGTCTTATTGATCTAAAATTCAAATTTAAGTGGAAATCCTGCATTGCATCTGGCAACATTTTCTAGTTACAATTTGCCCTTCAATGCCTACCATAGTGTTAGGAACTTTGTGAGAGTTTAATTAAAATTTCTTGAATGGATGAATGAAATGTAGGAAGGGAAAAAAGTACCATAAAATTTGAGATATATACTTGTAATCCATCCCCTTGAAAATTCTCTTGAAGTAATATCAAAGATAGAAATAATTCATCAGTCTCATAAATAAAAGACTTTTACAGTTATTGATAAAAACATCATATTAGAATTCTGTCCCTCTGAGTTTCAACCTTCTGGGTCCCCATAGATCAGAGGCCACAAAAATCACATATACACCATAGGATGAATTAAAAACTGAATCTGAAGCAAGAAGTTTCTTCTAATTTTTTACAGTGTTTATTTAGATATAGCAGATGAAATTTGCATATTAGACAGAGGCCGTGGAACAATTCACTGAGATCAAGTGCTACAGAAATAGCAAAATAAACTGGCAAAGAGCCTTAATGAGGTCTTGGGTGAGCTCAGGTATTGTTATTCCACAACATTATAACTATTTGACATAATTGTTTCCTATAAATTAGAGAGCAGATCATTGTCTTCTTAGACCTTTTTTTATGCTCATCTTTGTTTTCATGAATTTCAGCAAACACTGAATGCCTACTGTATGCAAGACAGTGTCTATAACAGGTGATAACAAATCTGTGTTACTGGGCGCCTGGGTGGCTCAGTTGGTTGAGCCACTGCCTTCAGTTCAGGTCATGATCCTGGAGACCTGGGATCAAGTCCCACATCGGGGAGTCTGCTTCTCCCTCTGACCCTCTCCCCACTCATGCTCTCTCTCTCTCACTCTCTCAAATAAATAATAAAATATTTTTAAAAATCCGTGTTACTGTATGAAAGGCATATATATAAAGCATACTCAAGTGGAAATATATACATTTTTAATAAAAAGAAATTGCTATTTTCCATAAATGTAGCAAAGGCACACGTTGCAAAGCACCGAATCAGTTTATGTGAATGATAATTAAGGCATGTATTATGATAGAGCTAATCCCTCTACTACAAATGCAATTTGGCCTCTTATCCTCCATGATCCATAGAGCACTAGCTATTTTGTTTGTTTGAATACTCTCTTTTAAGTTCTACTTAAGTTGTTTGAATACTCTCCTTTATGTTCTACTATAGGTTTAAATTACTACGAATGTATATAAGCAAACTTCTGCTCTGTTGTTTCTGATAACATTCCTCCTTATCACAGTATTTTAGAAAACCACTGTGTGGCAGATTCAAGATGGGCTACCGATTACTTGCTATTCCTTCCACACAAAGTGGAGTCTAACCCTCCTTTCTTTGAATCTGGGTGGGCTTTAGTGATGTTTTCTCTCCCTCTCTCTATATATACATACTTTGAAGCAGTGTGAGTAAGATGGAAGTTTTTTTGTTATTGTTGTTATTTTTCTTGAGTGATAAAGCTTGCTGGAAAAGCCATTATCTGGACTTTTTTCACTCTTGTTTTTGGTTAGTGAAATGTTTTTCACTAGCATTCAAACACTTTAATAGTAATGGGACTATGATGTTTCTCTTTTTGATTTGGTTTCAGGAATTTGACCAATCATGTAAATATTCAAAGTTTATTGGCATAAAGTTGTATATAATGTCCCTCTATTTTCTGTTTAAATGTTTGCACCTGTTCTGTCCTCTGTGCATTTCAAATGGCAATTCTTTAAATGCCCCATCTCTCCTCACCACCCACTGCGTCTTCCTCTCCTTCAGCCTTGCCGCAGTTTGCTCACAGACATAGGAATTCATTTTAGCTTCATTGATTTTTTTATGAGTCTTTGTTTTCCATTTTATTTTCATCATTTCCTTAGCTGTTAATAAGGGTTAAGGGGAGAATGGATATTTTGTGGTCAAATAGTAGCAGGTCATATACCCACTTGAAAACTGCCCCTATGTTCCATAGGGAGCTATCGAAAATTGTAAATTTAATAGAAGTACAACTTTAAAAGTGAAATTCTGTTCTTCATCTATGTCAAAACGGTATATTTTATTGTAAAGAACTTGGTCTTGGCAGGAAGAGGGGCCTAGCCTTATCCCTGACTCTGGGGAGGTAATCTCTAAAATCTTGGGACTATCCCGAGTGATAGGAGTGCCTTGTGAACCACATCTGCCTGTTTATTCTGGCAAGATGACTGGGGGAGCCCTTCGACCACATCTGAGGTCTCTGCTAATCACAATGAATCATGGTGGGCCTCTGGACCCCATGTTATCAGCTTGAGCTCTGAGAGTCGGGGCTGGAGATTGACTGCAGCCATGTGGGAACTTAACCAGTCAGGCCCAAGTAATGAAACCCCAATAAAAGTCTGGGCATGGAAGTTCAGATGAGTTTCCTGGGTTGTCAATACTCTACACATACTGCCACACATATGACATGGGTGAATACTGTACATGTGGATGCCAGGAGGAAAATATGTCCTAAGGACAAGGGCAGTCTTGTGTTTGAAACCTTCCGAGATTCTGCTCTGTGTTTTCCCTTGACTGATTTTAATGTATCATTTCCTTGTAATAAACCATAACTGTGTATATAATAGCTCCCAGAGTCTTCCATGTATCCTTTTAGCAAATTATAGAAACTGAGGGTGGTCTTGGGAAATATCAGTTTGGACTGTCAAGCACATTCTGTTGAACCAAGGAACAAACTTTAGAGCACATTATGTCCAACAATGGGCAGATAGCTAGTATCCACAAGAGTACTGGTTTGATAGAGAGTTAGAATGGGCAATTGGAACATTTGTTGTTTAAAAGTATGATAAATAAAAGCAAAAGGTTAGCTTATGTACCTTTGTAAGTGTGTTCTCACATTCAACATAAGGATGCAAGGGAGGGTCCCCACTATATAGATTCCCCCACTTTTCTGAGTTATCAGAGAAAAAGGAAGTGGGGAAGTATTCTGGTCTGACTATGTAATTCCTCCCACAGAGGAGGATGCTAGTATGACTACCTTATTTTCTTTTTTCTATCTCCTCAACTTTTTTTCTTACCTAATGTGGTTGATCTTAGGACCAGACCTATGACTATTAGTGCCAGAAAAAGCGGAGATGTTCCTTAAACAGAAAACTGGAACCTATATCTTTAAATCTTTGTCAGAATTCTCAAGGGCCTGGTAGTTTGGATTGTGCCTTCTCCCCATCTGGCATAACTGGGGTTGGTGGGAAATGTAACACACAAGTTGCTTAGTGTTTGAGAGCCCACTAGCTATGTGCTATGTAATACTACCTTGTATAATGAGAGTATGTTGAAGGGAAATACTTGCTGGACTAATATTACTCCTGGCAATATGGACCTGCTCAGGGACCAAACTTCATGTTGTTTCCAAAGTTGAAATGTTTGGGTAATACTAGGCAGTTCATGTTGCCGGGAAAAACAGTAGCTAACTGTGGGAGGGAATAAATGGGTCATATAATGGGGAAATTAAATATTATATTACTATTTTGAGAAAGGCTCAGAACAAGAGATGTTATTGTCTTATAGCTCAATTTTATACCAGATGCCTGAAAGAGTGAAGACCACATCTGCTTTTGCAACCTGACAAGGTTGAAGGGAACCCTGCAAACTTGAGTAGCATCTCTTTGGGTGATATTTTGGTTATATGATATGATGATGGATCGTACTATTAACGACTGAGTGGGATCCTGGTAGTGTGCCAGCGTGTTTTGATTCTTTGATTTTAGTCACATTTACTTCCATAGTGTGATAGGGTGTAATATGGTCTTTTTAAGTTATAATGTCAATATTGATAGTAAAATTAGGAAAATGAGTTAAAGCCTCCTCAAAGTGTAATATTGATGGAAAAGACTGATCTAAGGAAGAACTGAATTGAGTCAATCATCAACTAATTTCTATGCTAAATAATATTGCAGGAGTTTATCATAAGGTACATAAAATGGTAAATCAAGGAGCAAAAATACAAATGCAATATATCTGATGGTTTATAGGATAGATTACTTTTTTTCTTTAAAATGTCCTTTCCTCCACAGCGGTTCCTTCAAGTGTGTAGCACTTTCATATGATACTATGGCTGTGTCTACTATATAAAAGCTACAGTAATTATGTTTCCTAGGTAAATATGATTGTTTTGCTGTAAGACAGACTTGGCCAAAGGTCAGAGGGTAGCCTTTATAGTAAATCATTTGTTTTGGCCAAAGGAAAGATCTGGCCTTTATCCCCAGCCCCTGGGAGGTAACTTTTAAACTCCTCGAATTTCTTAGATGATAGGAGTGTCTTTGTTCTTCTGGACCACATCTGATACTTCATGCTATTGAGGTAGTCCCCTTGGGCCACATGGTATCAACCCAACTGCTGGGAAGTAGGGGACTAGGAACTGAGTGCAACCACATGGGCAATACATCAATCATGTTTACTTAATGAAGTCCCCATAAAACTGTGGATACCAAAGCTTGGGTGAGTTTTCTGGTTGGCACTAGTGACTGTATATTGTCACACATCAATGCTGGAAGCATAATGTAATCTGAAGACAACAAAAACTTCACATCTGGAATTTTTCCAGATTCTATTCTGTGCATCATTGCTGATTTTAATTTATTTATTCCTGTAATAAACCATAACCATGTGTACATTAGCTCTCAGTGAGTCCTATGAGTCCTTCTAGTGAATTATCAAAACTGACAGTGATTATGGGAATCCCCTCAAACTTGTAGTTAGTGTCAGAAATCCTGGAAACATGTGGCAGTGCCCTCATACATGATATTTTAGCTGACTTTGGAAATTACATTTGTATTTAAAGTGGAGAAACTGGACCAAAGAAAATACTCTGTCCACATACACTTCACTTAGAAATTACTGTAACTATTGCAGGAAGCCAAGACACATCAAATTGTTTTTAATAAATGCCACAAAATAAGTCACACCAGATACTTTAGAAAGAATAAGTTTTCTGTCATGCAGCATATTTAGGCAATGACTTCATTCTTCTATTTAAAGGAATTTACAAGGTTTAAAAGACCCTTGTGGCTGAGCCCCTACTTCCACCTCACCCGCAGAGGTTTGGCAATGCTACTTTGCAGGCCTTATACGAGTTCCCTAAAATGTCATGGTCTCTCAAAATATAGGGCATGGATTTTCTTTTGCCCTCAATATTTTCCATCAAACCTTTACCTGATTTATTACTGTTTATCCTTCAGCCCTCAGCTTAATCCTCATTTTCCAGAGGAAGCCTTCCCTGCTGGCCACAGAGTATTCTTACTCACATTTGTATAAGAACATGTAACTTCTGGGCTCTTGGGTGGGTCAGGTGGTTAAGTGTCTGCCTTTGGTTCAGATCATTATCCCAGGGTCCTGGGAACGAGTCCCACATCTGGAGCAGGAAGCCTGCTTCTCCCTCTGCCTCTGCCTCTCTCTCTCTGTATCTCGTGAATAAATTAATACAATCTTTAAAAAAAAAGAACATGTAACTTCTCCTATATAATATTTGTGACAGTTGTGATAATTTGTGTCTGTCTCTCTTTTTAGGCTGTGAACTCCATGATAACAGGGTTGCCTGTTTCATTCACATTTTCTGACTGGTTGCTATGAGCCAGGTTCTCTAAGGCGAAGTTATCAGTTTACTCCACTCATACAATTCTGAATCAGGTGTCCTCCTCCCTCTTGCCCCTCTTTATAGAAAAAAACATTTGACATGGAGACATAAATTAATATGGAGAGTGTTATACTCTAAAATGTGGGGAAATCAGGAATAGAATCCATAAATTTCAACTTTAGGTCCTATATTTTAAAAATACCATATTACAATAGATAGTCAATAATACCTGTTGAATAAATAACAAAAATTAATAAAGTATGTGGGTAGTGGAATACTTTGTTATGTTTTACAAATACTACCACTTCAAAAAATTTAGATGGTGAGAGGAGTCAAGATGGCGGAAGGCCAGGTGACCACATTTCGGGGAATTCCCTGAAGAGAGCTGAATTCCAGAAAAAAAACAAACAAACAAACAAAAAAAACCCACTACAAGACCACTGTCAACACCCATGAAATCAGCCTGAAATGTGATATTTCGCACTTCTGGATCACCACAGGAGACAAGGACCATTGGCAAAAAGGTAGAAACAAATAAGAGGGTCTGGAGGCTTGCCCCCAGAGACAGGGGTGTAGGGGAGGAAGACCGCAGAGCTGAACCATTGAAAGCAAATACCCCAAAACGAAAGTGCTCTGTGAGTGAGGAATAACAGCAGATTACGGCCTGAATCGGGGCAAGAGAGAAACGGGAACACAGCGGAGCCCGGGGCAAGGCAAGGAGACTTTAAAAAGAATTTTTTTTTTCTTTTCCCGCCACCGGCGCCCCCGCGCACCGCCGCCGCAGCTGCTGCGGAAGCAGCGGGCGTGGACTCTATTTTTACACCACTGCCTTTCTCTCCCGTTTCTCTCCATCCCGTGGGCCGGGCGCAGACCCCCCCCAGGGAAGGCGTTTTTACAGACTTTTGTGGGACTGGAGAGACTGCGGGTCCCGGGGCGCAGACAAAGTCACGCGATCCAAAAGGAGTTGTGGCTTTGAGGTGCAGGAGTGAAACAACAAGCGGGGGCGGGGGCAGAAATCAATACAACATCTGCACCAGCCATGCTGTGACAGACTGCCAACCAGGAGGCTGGAAAGAGCCCCTCTCTGTGTAGAGGCTCTCTCTGGAAGGGAGGTCAGGGCGCAGACATCTTGCTCTGACCTGACTTCCTCAGCAGCTGAAAAAAGACGCAAAAGAACAACGCTCCAATACCAGAGAATTGTAACCTGATAACCTGGTTACCATGGAGACCAGCCTCTAGCAAGGGGGCTGAGAGACTCAGCCTAGGTAGAAGGACTGATACGGAACAACAGGCCCCACCCCCAGAAGCAAGTCAGAAGCTCAGGAGGACAACATTCCAATGCAAAACCCCAAATCAGGGGAAAGGCAATTTATTAAACTCCTGGCACTGACTACAAGTACCAAAAGCCCTACAACTCATTGATACAGTTTTCCACCTCATTTACTTTTTTAAATTTTTTTCTATTTTTACTTTTGAAGCTTCCACTTTAAGCTTAAAAATACATTCTCATGGTTTTTCTTCTTTCAATTTTTAGCCCCCTTCTTATCACAACGTGATACCCAATACAACACCCATAACATTTCTTTTCTTTTTTACCCTGAAATTTTTTCAAACACACTCCTGTATTTTCTGCTTTTGTTGTTGGCTCTTGTTTCCCTGTTCGCTCTCTCTGTTTTTCCCTTTCTTCTCTCCTCTCTCCTTTATTCTCTTTTTTACGTGTACATGTAGATACAAGCTTCAAGTCAATCCCACATCCCTATTCAATACTACCCCTATATACAACCAGTTCTAATCCCCCTATATCTTTTGAAAGTGGGCTCCTCCAACAATAATAACAAGACAAACTCGGGGGGCATCTGAAACGCATTCCTTGCCCACAAGGAGTGTCTGCCCTCACCTTCCCACTCTAGTTTGTCGGTGTGTCTGTGTAATTGTCTTTGCTTTTATATTATATAAATACTGGTCTTGGGGGTCATATAGGTTGGGCTTCACTTTTTGATCTCTTCATTTACCCTTGATAACCCTTTTCTTTACCATGCAACAGTTTTGTACCATATAAATCCTATCACTGGGCCCTGCTCTGGCAGGGGTGTCTTTTCTTGCTTCCTCTCTTCCGTTTTCTTTTTTCATTCTCCTCCCTTTTCGGTGGTGAACTCTGGTTGCTCCAAAACCTTCCAACGACCAATCCACCTAGATAGTGGCTGATATATCTAGCCATACACCCCCTCAACCACTCCTCGCCACAATAACTCGGAGAAGGAACACCCAACAGAAGAAGAACCCTGAGACTGCAAGCTCGGTCATAGAATTACTGGAAATGAACATAAACAATATGACAGATATGGAATTCAGGGCAGCATTAGTCCAAGCAATAGTCAATTTAGAAAAGAACATTAGTCTCAAAGTGGAAGCCATAGTAACAGAAGTGAAAGCTGAGGTTAGAAAGGCTTTAGATGAGATGCAATCTAATTTAAATATGCTAACAGCCAGAGTAAGTGAAGCTGAAGATCATATTAGTGATTTAGAAGACAGATGGAATAAGAAGGAGGAGCAAGAGAAGTCCTGGAGCAAACAACTAAAATCCCAAGAAAATAGAATAAGGGAAATGAATGATGCCATGAAATACTCCAATATCAGAATAATTGGAATCCCTGAAGGAGTTGAGAAAGAGAGAAACCTAGAAAATATTGCTGAACAAATCATGGATGAAAATTTCCCAAATCTGAAGAATGAAACAAATGTTCATGTCCTAGAAGTAGAGAGGACACCCCCCAAGATCAATGAGGCCAGAAAAACTTCCAGGCACATAATAGTAAAATTCTTGAATCATAAAACCAAAGAATATGTCTTAAGGGAAGCTAGGAGAAAGCGATCCCTTACCTATAGAGGGAGGACCATCAGAATAACGTCAGACCTTTCCACAGAA
>PITA01018289.1:0-27634 GCA_004023965.1 Spilogale gracilis
AAGAAAGAAAGAAAGAAAGAAAGAAAGAAAGAAAGAAAGAAAGAAAAAGAGGGGCGCCTGGGTGGCTCAGCTGGTTAAGCGACTGCCTTCGGCTCAGGTCATGATCCCGGAGACCCGGGATCGAGTCCCACATCCGGCTCCCTGCTAGGTGGGAAGCCTGCTTCTCCCTCTCTCCCTCCCCCTGCTTGTGTTCCCCCTCTGGCTGTGTTTCTCTCTGTCAAATAAATAAAACATTTAAAAGAAAAAAAAAAGAAATAAAGAAAGAAAGAAAAAGAGAAAGAAAAAGAAAAGAGAAAAACCCAGGTTCCATTCTTGGTTCCAGCCCTTATTAGTATGTGGCTTAGCTGACTTATTTTTCTCTGATTCTTGTAATACTACCTTCCTTCCATGCACAGCGAGGTTCCCTGCATCATGCTCAGAACATTTTCCTTTTCTCGCCAGCTTGCAATTATCCCCAACCAGACTGAAAGTTCCATAAGAGGCAGGCAGCACCCTAGGCTTCCTCACTTTCTTATCCCCAGGGCCTGCCTAATACAGTGCCTGCCACTAGTAGCGATTCAGCAAGTTTGTGGAGACCAATACTGAATCACTACCTCCAGGGATGGCTGGGGAGTGTGTAGGAACTTGGCCATGGCTTGAGTCCTTAAAAAAAAAAAAAAGAAAAGCTGTTCCTCCTACTTTGGCCCCTCCTCTTCCTGGTGACCTCCTGAGTTCTGCCATCCTTGGTTATATCCCCCTACATGCAACTTATCAAACCCTCTGTTTGGAGACTAGGGCCGGCCTATTTCCCCGCCCCCCTTTTGGCAGCAGTGGAAGGCTTGCTTTAAAAGGCTGAGCCACTCTAAGTCAAGACACTGCCAGCTAGAGAAACAAAACAACAGAGACTTTGGACACAGAAACAAACTGAGGGACTTGGAGGGAGGGGGGTGGAGGGATGGGAAAGCCTGGTGGTGGGTATGGGGGCACCTAATGCGTGGAGCACTGGGTGTGGGGAATGGGGAATGAATCTTGAAACACTGGAAAAAAATAAAAAAAACTTAAGTAACAACAATAACAAAAATCTTTATATATAAATTAATTAATTAATTAATAACACTGTCAGCTAACTAGTCAGTCCTACTCCCATGTCCTGCCCAACGCCACCCAGCAGCCAGCGCTGCCCTCAGCCCCCACCCCAGTCATATCACGGGCCTCTATATTCTTCTGGAAAGTACCTCTCTTCAGGCTATGTCTGGAGCTCAATCACTTCCCCGGGTCCCATTCAACCTCATTACTGTGGCATAATAAAAAATATATATTTGGTTTTATCCCTAGTTCTTGGCACAGAAATCAAAATCCCCTGGAAGTCCCCCAAGCAATAGGGGTATTCCCCTATGCTGACCAGGTGACTCCTGCAGGGCCAGTCACCACAAAGGCAGAGCACATGATTAGAAGGCTGGCGCTTTCAGCTGGGCCCCCTGCCCTCTGGGGAGATGGGGCTCAATCAAGTAGCCATTGATGTCATCAATCATGCTTGTGTAATGAAACCTCAGTGAAAGCTGGGAACAGTGAGGTTCAGGGAGATTCCTGGCTGATGAACATATTGACGTGCTGACTCCAAAAGGATAGACGCTCCTGCACCCTCCCGTCCACCATCTTGCTGCCCTATGTATCTCTTCATCTGGCTGTTCATTGGGATCCTTTATAATGAAAAGACAATCACAGGTATACGGCTCTCCTGAGTTCTGTAATGTGTTCCAGCAAATTCCGAACCTGAGGGGTTATGGGAACCCCTAAATCTGTAATCAGCCAGGTGGAAGTATGAATTGTTAGGGGGATACCTAGGGTCTGATTTGGGGGCCATCTTGTGGGGCTGAGCTATTCACTTGTGGAATTTGTGTAAATGGGACAGGTAGTGTCAAAAATGAATTGATCCAGTTGGTATCGGAGAATTGATATTGAAATGTAATCCCAGATTCCACCATTGCCCACCCATCCTTGCCACCAAAGATACAGCACACCCCTCACAATTAGCCTGCTCAGTCCTGTCCAACCAAACTTTCTTCAACAGCCAGCCATACCAGCAGATGGGAGGCATGCAGGAAATAGCTGTGTGAGTCACAGTTCCTGTCTCCAAGGAGTTTCTGACCCAGGCTAGAGATGGCAACAGATCATTTCACCATAAATAAAGTCATACGGTTGGGATAGAAGAGTATGTAACTGAAGATAAAGATGGGGTTAAAGAGAGGCGTTCCTAAAGAGCACAGCTACCAAAATGGGCTAAAGACTTTGGCAGACATGTCACTAAACATGAGAAGGTGTTCCACGTATGTCATCGGGGAAATGCAAATTAAGCAATGAGATCCTCCTATACAACCACTAGAATGCCCCAGATCTGGAACATTGAAAACACCAAATCAAATGCTGGCAAATACACGGAACCACAGGGGCCCTCATTCACTGCTGGTGGGAATGCAAAATGGCACAGCCACTCTGGAAGACAGTTTGAAGATTTCTCATAAAGCACACATACTCTTACCATCTGATCCAGCAACCTCCCAAAGGAGTTGAAAATTTAGGTCTACACAAAAAACCCACACATGGATGTTTTTATCACCTTACTCAAAATTGCCAGCACACGGAACCAACCAGGATGCCCTTCGGTAGGTGAATGGGCGAGTAAACTGTGGTCCCTACAAGTCATGGAATGTTATTCGGTTAAAAGGGAAGGAACCTTAAAGGCGTAGGACTATGTGAAAGAAGCCGGTCTGAAAGGCCACACAGTGTTTTATTCCAATCACATACCACTCTGGAAAAGTCAACGCTATGGACACATCAAAAAGCTCAGTGGGTGTCTGGGGTATGTGTCAGTGGCAGGGGACAGATGAACAGGCAGAGGGCAGTGAAAATACCCTCTAGGATATTACGAAGATGGATGGATGTCACACATTTTGTCCAGACCCACAGGATGTGCAAGGCCAAGAGTGAACCCTAAGGTAAACTATGGACTATGGGTGATGCATCAGGTTCATCCTTGGTAAAAACTGACCATTTCGGTGAGTGACACTGATAATGGAAGAGGTCATACACGTGTGGCTGAAACTCTGTACCTTTCTCTCAATTTGGTTGTAAACCTAAAACTGCTCCAAAGAAATAGTCTTTAAAATAAAAAAAACACAGCTATGTGAGAGCAAATTCTCCAGTGTCCAGATGCAAATCAATCCTCTCTAAAAACACAATTTATTAACATTTGAAAAAGATCAATGTGGAGGAAATGATGGGTATTTTGTTTTAGTTTTTTAGTTTTTTTTTTTTACTAGAGGAGTTTTCAGAAGTTTCCTGGGTCAAGCTCTACCATACGTTATTAGTGAAATGTACAAGACTATTGACATGTGGTTTAATATTGACCAATTCCTAGTCCTCATGTAGCCTCAGGCCAGCAGCAATGGACATATCTGGTCACTCCCACTTCCTGGAAATCCCTCTTCTCTTGGCCTCTCAGTCTCCTGGAGTCCTCAGCCCTCAGTGGCCACTCCTATTCAGTCTCCTTCACTTCTCTCCAACTACTAAATGTTGAGATGCACCAGAGTTCAGACCTCGCAATTCTCCTCTTCTCCACCAAAACTCATTATGTAGGTCCTCTCCTCTATGCTAATGGCCTCTAGTGGCATCTCCTTCACAGAGTCTCTCAAATGGCCATCTGCAGTATATACCACTTTCTTGAACTCCACGTTCCTTTATCCAGCCACTGACTCCACAACTACACTTCATCTCAAACTTAATGTCCCAACCAGCATTTCCCCAACCTTTGCTTCCTTTAGTGTCAGCCACCTCAGTAACTGGCAGCTCCATCATCCCAGCTTCTCATCCCCAAGTCCTTGGAGACATTCTCAATTGCTCTTTCTCCCATGCACCAAAGCCTAACTCCCAATCAACTCTGCAGGCTCTGTCTTTAAATTCACGTGGAACTGAACTGTTTCACAACCCGTCCACTGTCCACTGCTTCAGCTCTAATCTAGGCTATATTCATCTCCCACACCGTTTCCTTGTTTCCAGGCCCACTCCCTAAATGATCCTCAAAAAAGCCAAGCCAATCTCATTACTCAAGAGTGGTAAGATTATGTCAGTGTTTACAAGGGCGCGAACAGGCTTCGAAAGGTTAAGTAAATAGTCACACCACCATTAAATATAGGTGGTAGGACAAGAATGATTTAGACCTACCTGCTGTTAAATCTAAAGCCCATACTCTTAATCAGAGCCCATACTGCCAAGAAACCATTCTATGCTTTAGATGCAAAATACACTAAAATCCTAAACGTTGATGGAACTGAAATATATCACCCCACCCAGACAAGTTTTCGAAGCGTAGTATAGATTCAATCATTCGTTCACAAATACGGTTAGAATGTAGGCTATGCCTGGCACTAGTCGAGACCCAGTGATTCAGCAGTAAGTACAAATAAGGGTCATCACAGAGCCTATGGTCTAATGAGGGAGAAACACAACCAAATCAGCAACGGCCAGGGGTAATAAACAATAAATAGGAATAAAGCTGGGTAAAGAGACGGGGAGCCAGAGAAAGCAACTACTGCAAAGCATCAGAGATAGGGGTGTTCTTAATGCACTGACGTGGAAGCAAGAGGCCAGCTCTGTTAAAGCAGAGTAAATGAGGGGTGAGTGGCAGGAGTGAGTGGCATGTCTCACAGTGAATGGCTGGGTCGGAAACATTACTTACTGTCTGCCTGTAACCTGGAACAGAAGCGACAGAAATTCTTCTTGTTCCTGATGCATTAAAGGGAATGATTCTAACTTTTCATCCTATTAACGAAGTATCTATAAAAGCGCCTGGCTCACAGGGCAGGCTCCTATCTCAGTATCTGGGAGCGTAGTATCTGCTCTCTGTTCTTCAAAACAGTCTCACTATTTGGGGCCATCTGCTTTCTGATAGAAATTTTGGAATCTGTCAAACAGCACACAAATGCACGCACACATTAGGATTTTGATCTGGACTACACTGAATCCACTATATCATCTGCAAAAAACAACAATAATATTTATAAAGTAACCAAGAAAAGATTTATATGTAGAATACAGAAAGCACCACATATCAGTAAGAAAAAGGAAAACCACTCAAAATAAAAATAGGGCAAAGGATATGAGCTTGAAACCTAGGAGAGAAAACCCAAATAGCCAATAAACATATGAAAATAACCTCACCTAGGGATGCCTCGTTGCACAGTTGGTTAAGCGACTGCCTTCGGCTCAGGTCATGATCCTAGAGTCCCACACTGGGCTCCCTGCTCAGCGGGGAGTCTCCTTCTTCTTCTGACCCTCCCCCCTCACACTGTCTCTCATTCTCTCTCAAATAAATAAATAAAATCTTAAAAAAAGAAAATAAACTAACCTAAAAGGTACTCAGGCAAATGTAAATTAAAACAAAGACGAGGAATCATTCTATACCCACTAGACTGGCAAAACGAAAAGTCAAACAGGACTAAATGAATCCATTATTGCTTTTTATATGGAGAAGCACTGAGAACTCTCATATCCTGCTGGTGGGTATATAAATTGGAAAACCTTACTATGAAATATAATCTGGAAATTATCTACCAAGACTGAAGATGCATATGCAGTAAGATCCAACGATCTGGTTCCGGATATTCTACCTTGCAATAGTCTCTCACATAAGGCCGAAGGAATAGATAAAGGAATAGTTACATAACCTTTTTCGGTTACAGGCCCATACTGTAAACTACGTAAATGCTCATCATCAGAAGACTGGGTAAAAATAAATATTGTTATATTCATCTAACTAAATACTAAGTAGTCATTAAAATGAATAAATTAGAGCTATTTATATCAATATGGATAAATGGACAAAAAATATTGAGCCAAAAGTAAAGTGATATGTTCAGATTCAATGTGAATGCATTTTTGTAAAGTTTTTTTAAAGATTTTATTTATTAGGCACCTGGGTGGCTCAGTGGGTTAAGCCTCTGCCTTTGGCTCAGGTCATAATCTCAGGGTCCTGGATCCCACAGAGCCCATCTCTCTCTGGGTCAAATAAATAAATAAAATCTTTTTTAAAAAATATTTTATTTAGGGGCACCTGGGTGGCTCAGTTGGTTAAGCGACTGCCTTTGGCTTAGGTCGTGATCCCGGAGACCCAGGATTGAGTTCCACATCGGACTCCCTGCTCGGCGGGAAGCCTGCTTCTCCCTCTCTCACTCCCCCTGTTTGTGTTCCCTCTCTGGTTGTGTTTCTCTCTGTCAAATAAATAAAATCTTTTAAAAATATATATTTTATTTATTTATTCGACAGAGAAAGAGTGGGAAGATTTTATTTACTTATTTGACAAAGAGTGAGAAGATTTTATTTATTTATTTGACAGAGAAAGAGTGAGATCACAAATAGGCAGAGAGGCAGGCAGAAAAAGAGGGGAAGGAGGCTTCCCGCCGAGCAGAAAGCCGGATGTGGACTCGATCCCAGGACCCTAAGATGATGACCTGAGCCAAAGGCAGAGGCTTAACCCACTGAGCCACCCAGGTGCCCCATTTTTGTAAAGTTTTATAAAACACAAATCACCTCAAGGACATTTTGCTTCAGATGTGTAATATGAAGTAAGAGTTTATAGAGCCTCTAAGAAATGTTTAACACCAAACTTAAAATACCAATGCCACTTAGAAAAGGAAAGAATGGGTTCAAGCAGGAATATCACAGGGGGGCTTTACTGGTGTCTATACTATTTTAATTCTTAAAGAAAGAAATATGAAGTTAATCATGCAGAAGCATTAAGCTTCGCTGAAACTGGGTAGTGGTTGCAGTGAGGTCTATTATATTATTCTTTATATTTACCTATGTTTCAAATACTCATAATTTAAGAGTGCCTGGGTGGCTCAGTTGGTTAAGCGACTGCTTTCAGTTCAGGTCATGATCCCCGAGACCCGGGATCGAGTCCCACATCGGACTCCCTGCTCGGCAGGAAGCCTGCTTCTCCCTCTCTCACCCCCCCTGCTTGTGTTCCCTCTCTAGCTGTGTTTCTCTCTGTCAAATAAATAAATAAAATCTTTATATATATACATATTCATGATTTAAAAAGCAACAATAAAACATCAGGATGGTTTTGCTGGGCTGTAAGTGGACCTTTCAACATTTTGGTGGCCATCTGTAAAACTATATAAATCTTTCCAAAGTTAAGTTTCTGCTCCTTGCATGAGTCAACACACTGCATTACTCTCATTGTCAGAAGAGGTGAATTTGCCTTTTTTCCACGTGGGGTCACTTTAACTTAAACAAGAATCTTTCTTTTGGCCTCTCCTGGAAATGACAGCCCCTGACTGGATGCCCCAAACCAGTTTCCCTAATCATCAGGAGGGAAATTTTATCAGAGACTGACTACGATTTGGGTTAGGCACCTTCCCACCATCATCCTTATTTGGTCTTTGTAATTGAGACTTGTTTACTGAAGCTTACATTTCCCCTTCCTAACACAGAAAATATCCAGGACCATCGCAGAGAGGTCGGTACTTCAGTTCTGAACTCAACGAACACCCAAGTAATCTCATGATTATGGACAATTTCTCTAGCAACCTCAAATTGGGCTCTTTAACTCCCCTTCTGAGTGTCTATATTGTCTTCTTTTGCAAGCTAACCACTACTCTGTAAATGTGGAAGCTATGACTCCAAGAGTGCTTTAAACATTTGTTTTGTTTTCAATATTGGAGATTTGGGTGGGGAGGGAGTAAAAATTTTTCCTAAAGATTACAACTACCAACTTTTCAGAAAAAAATTAAACAGCAGCTCCAGATGTTAAATTAAATAGCATCAAAGATATCAAGGGTACTTATCTGATTTTCAAAAAAAAATGTCACCCTGATAATGAAATACAATCATTAAATAGTTGTACAGAAATGAACGAACATCATTTCCAGTATTCTACTTCGGATTTGCAGCTAACACACTCCACACTAGTTTTCTTTTCTAAATAAAGAGATTTCTGGAGGCAACATAATATTCTCCTATAAAGCATGAGCTTTGAAGCCAAACAGAAAGAACCAGGTTCAAATCCAACTCTGCAAATTATTAACTGGTGACCTTGTGGAAGTTACTTAACTTCTCTAATGTCCAGTTTCCTCTTTTGTTAAATGGAGATAATAAAAGTGTTATGGAATAATAAAATGTATGTTATAGGAATCTGTGGAGAATTAACTCAGATGATGAATGGAAGTACTTAGAAAAATGACTGTCACATAATAAACATGAATTAATAATTATTAGTATTATTCTTAGTTGGCATGAATATTAGCTATTATTGTCATCACTTGACAGACATAATGACACATGTGAGACGCTGTTGCTAGTTTCAATGGATCATCAATCAACAGTCCCTGATGATGCCTAAAACTCGAATACGGAATTGAAATTGCGAAAGGAAAGCCCATACAACAAGATACAAAATATCAGAGAATATGTTCCTTCCCCAAGTTGGGTCAGCAGAGACATCTTCAAAATGTTTGAGCCGCTGTACAATGGATGCCTTCCCTGACTGTGTATTTCCTCCTCTGGACACCAATGGTTCGTGCTTCTGTATTTATGATACAGATTTACCATACTGCTATGCACTATTTTCTTTACTGCTCTTCCGATTCAGCTGTGAGCTCTACAGGAGAGAAGACTTTCATGTCTGTATCCTGCATCCAGTGCCCACCAAACTGGGTGCTCAATTAATATTTAATGATTGACTAGGAATGAGAAATAAAACAAGTACTTAACTGATTACCTGCTGTGTCCCAGACACAGAACTAGGCACCTTACATAGCACTTAATTCAGTCCTCATAATAATACTATGAAGTTACGAATACTATTAAGCATGTATTAAAGATGGAGAAAGGAAGACTCAGAGAAAGAAGTCATTCTTTTTTTTTTTTTTAAGACTTTATTTATTTGAGAGAGAGAAAGTGAGTGAGAGAGAACATGAGAGGGGGAAAAAGTCAGAGGAGAAGCAGACTCCCTGTAGAGCTGGGAGCCTGATGTGGGCCTCGATCCCAGGACTCCAGGATCATGACCTGAGCTGAAGGCAGTGGCTTAACCAACTGAGCCACCCAGGTGCCCCAAAAGAAGCCATTTAGTAGAAGCGGTAAATACATTATGTAGTAATATCATAAGAGTGAATGAATGATAGCACTAGCTTTCAAATTCACTTTGTTCTAATTTAATTTAATTTTTTTTTTTTAAAGATTTTATTTATTTGACAGCGAGAAACACAGTGAGAGAGGGAACACAAGCAGGGGGAGCGAGAGAGGGAGAAGCAGGCTTCCCGCCGAGCAGGGAGCCCGATGTGGGACTCGATCCCGGGTCTCCGGGATCATGACCTGAGCCGAAAGCAGTGGTTCAACCAACTGAGCCACCCAGGCGTCCCCTAATTTAATTTTCTTAAAGATTTATGTATTTTAGAGGGAACAGGTAGGAACACAGGGAGACAGAGAATCTCCCGCAGACTCCCCACTGAGCACTGAGCACAACACAGAGCTCCATCTCTTGACCCTGATATCATGACTTGAGCCAGAATCAAGAGTCAGATGCTTAACCGACTGAGTCACCCAGGAGCCGCCACTTCATTCTAATTTTAAAACCCTTATTCTCTCTACTCATCTTTATCACCCAGTTTATAGAATGAACTCTAGTTGGGGAAAATCGGCACTTTGGGGAGAAAATATGGGACCCCAGAAGCGAAGCATCTGTTTCAACCCATCCAGCCTCCTCCCTGACATGAGGCATCAAGCGTCTATGTCTTTGCTGCTTTTCCTGAGTCTTTCACCCACTGGCTCTAGGCACCACCTACGTAAGCCCACAGAGTTGCTCTGTCTCACTTGAAATGACCTCCCCAGATTTCAACCCTTAGCAGCTTCAGCCTGAGGTATGGAAGAAATCTCTGGATTCTGAGCTCTCGGCACCCTCGGCGGCCATTGCCAACCATACCCCATCAGGCATGTAATTCATGGACCAGCCTATACCCCAGGTTTTTACATAACACGCAAGAGTGATAATGAGACTAATTGTCTAGGGGTGTGATGCACCCAAGAGCAACAAATCCATTATCACTCCCACACCACCACAGCTGATACACTTTCCGAAGGCAGTGTCTCAGCCATCTTTTTTTTTTTTTGCATAAATCCCATCAAAACGGGCATAAAAGACAATAACAAACATGGTGAGGATCTCTTCATTAGCTTCATCGACATTAGTTTACTCAGCCAGTCAGTCATTTCTTCAACAAATATTTATCATACCACAGCTACCTGCCGAGCTTTGTGTGGGATGACGAGATACAACGGTGAACAAGACAGATGGTTTTCCTGCCCCGTGAAGCTTACATTCTTAATATACCGCTTGAGCTCTAACAGATAAAATGTACCTTGGAGGTTACCTAAACACATTCTCCCAGTTTTCGGGAGGAAAGTGAGACCCAGAAGTCAAACAGCCAGTAAATGGTACTTTCTCTGCCATTCCCAAGCAAAATCTCTTTCCAATACACCAGATGGCGCCCATCTGATGAGCAACGTAGCTGACATTTATTAGGCGCCATGAAAACAGGGGCATTTCAAATGGCTTGGCATTCAAAGAATGGACAGGTTTTTTTTTCTTTTTTTTTTTTCCTACGTCCTCAATTCCATTGTCAGCAGCTCCATCAGAAGCAGTGGAAACTAATTTGACAGTGTAGTGCAATTTCTTTGGAAAGATAGCAGGAGCCATATAAATTTTTTAGAATGGACTGTCATTAGCATGACCATGTCCAGTAAAATGTTCAGCAGGCAGCCGATGCTTCTTAGGAATTTCACTTGCTTTTCCTTTGTCTCCCTGAAGGTTTACGGTGCACAATACATTACTAGTAGAACTGTGTGGGCTGTCTGGAGAAAGGCGAACAGGTTTTAAAAATAAAGCTGAGTAGGAAAAACAGACACTGCCACCCGCTTCTGAGACGAGAAAGAAAAACCGTGTGCCGACGTTCGGAGTTGGGATCCCACTTGTGTTAGCGTGCTCCTTCTCCACACTGCCTTTTATCTGCCTTTCTCCAGCAGCTCTGCCCACTCAGGAAGGCCTCACCCTGCACAGCAATGTGGCTGCAAGTCTCTGCTCCTATTCTTCACAAACTTATATTAAGCCTGCTGCTGTCAGGTGAGTGGCAACGCCTCCTCCATGGACTAAGAAAAGACACAGAAGCTACATACTTGGATGTGAGCAGGGAGGTAGGGTTCTAGGGAGCTGATTCATAGCTCTGGGAGCTGTCAGAGAGAACAAATGCAGGGCCCACGGTCAGCCGCCAAAATGGCAGATTGAGTTAGGAGGGCAGTAGGGATGTACGTTCACCAACAAAAACTCCAAGGTCAGTGGCACTGTAGCAGAAACAGTAAAGGCCCGACAATCCTTTGGAAGGATAGATATATTCTACTCTAGGTCCCAGGCCTTGTTGTGGGCGCAAACGAGATACAAGGACACCCCTGGCTCAAGAAACTCACCGTCTAGGGGCGCCTGGGTGGCTCAGTCATTAGGAATCTGCCTTCAGTTCAGGTCATGATCCCAGAGTCCCAGGATCAAGCTCCGCATTGGGCTCCTTGCTCGGCAGGAAGCCTGCTTCTCCCTCTCTCACTCCCCCTGCTTGTGTTGCCTCTCTAGCTGTGTTTCTGTCAAATAAATAAAATCTTTAAAAGAAAAAAAAAAAAGAAGAAACTCACATTCTAGTGCACTCTACAGGGTGCACACCAGAAGCATCCATAATGCTTTTAAATGTACAGTTACTCAAGATCATCCACGACCTTGAATCATAGTTACTGGGATCAGGACATGAGAATGCCCATTTTAGCAAGTTCTGCAGGTAATTCAAATGCGCATTCACGCCTAAGCACTACGGTCTATGCAGGAAGAGCAGGAGCTCTGGGTGCCCACTCTGTTCCTGACCCTCACCTCTTCCAGGGCCTTGGGCATGTTATGTAACGTCTGGAGCCTCAGTCTCCCTACTTGGACAATGAGCACAAATAAGATGGAACATTTTTTACATGCTTCCAAAATGTCAAGAACTGTGCTAAGTCTGTGGTTATTTTTTTCACTTAGTCCATAAAATAACCTTATCAGGTAGATGCTATTAACGCACATAACCTAATACAAAGTGTCTGTACTCGTTTTCTCTTGCTGTGTAGAACATTACTGCTAATCCGGCAGCTCCACACCGTGCCGAACACAGCTCTGTGTTTACAAGTCCCAGCAGATTCAATGAGCTTCTCTGCTCAGGGTCTCACCAGGCCATAGGTCAAGCTTCGCTCTCATCCAGGGGCTCTGGGGACAGTCTGCTTCCCGGTGCATTCAGGTTGTTGGCAAAATTCAGTTTTGTGGTTGCAATTATCAGTGGGAGCCTCTCTCCACCTCCAGAGGCTGCTCAGATCCCTTATTCGAGGGCCCTCCACCTTCAAGCCACAATGGCACCAGGAATCTCCCCTGCACTTCAAATACCTCTGACTTCTTCTGTCATGAGGCGGAGAACACTCTCTGCTTTTCAGGGCTTATATGATTAGACTGAACCCATCTGGGTGATCTCCCTTCTTTATGTAAACATAATGCTTAACATAACATATAACATAATGTAACATAATGTTACATAATTTAATTATGAGTATAACATAATGTAATTACTGCCATGGCCCCCTCACCGTATGCACAAATTTCAGGGATTAGGGCATAACATCTTCTGGGGGCCACTTTAGAAATTCTGCCTAGCATAGAGTTCTAGCCAACAAAATGAGTACAAAGGGTTTCAGAGTCCTAGTTGTGATATGGGTGAGACTCCCAAACTCTGCTATGTATTTGTTGTTTGCCTGTAGGGAAATTACTTAACCTCTCTGGGCCTCCCTAGCATGGTACATCAAAGGGAGGACGTTCTTATCTAGTTTACTAGGTAGGAGGATTACAGAAGTCACACCTATGAAACTAACCAGGATAATGTGTGATACATAGTCGGTGCTCAGAAATGGATAGTAGGATCTGAAAATGAATGATGCCATTTTGTGGTAATGATCACATCTACAGATTGAGGATGGTGTTGGGGATTAAATACGAACAAGAACCTTATGGGCCTTGAAGAGATCTTCGCCCATTGAAAGTGCCTGATGTACATTAGCTCCTTCCTTCCTGGAGTTAATAGGTTAAACTGTGGTGTGCCATCTTGTTTAAACATCACCACATGCCAGTCAGGTAGGTAGGTGAGTTATTATTACCTATGATTTACAGGTAACAAAATTCAAGTACTTAATACAGTGCCTCTCATTAAATAAGCTACTGTCTTAGTAGCTAGTTGGGTAGTTTCCACCCCAGGCTTTTAAGAAACAATCGCCAGTGTATGGCTGAGTCACATCGTCCTCTGTAAGCACAATTTAATGGCTTGCATTTTAATCGCCTTCACACTAAACTCACAGAATAATGAAGACTCATCACAATGCCAGCGTTCTACCTTGCTGCAGCATGCAGAGCCCAGAATTTATAGCCCACTTCATTAGGAGAACACACAGAGCCTGTTAGCAACACTGGTCTAAGTGGAAGCCAGCAGGCCTCCTTATCTCCTGACCTGCATTCTTCTTAAGATGATTAACTCCCACTGAGGTGCCATGCCCTAGTATCTAGGTTAACATTCTGAGTTCAAAGGTACTTGACTCTGGACATTGAGAAATCACCCAGGATCTTACAGCACAGGAGAGAATAGAATTGGACTGGGAATACAAAGGCTTTTTGCTAAGCTCTTTAATTCTCACTTGGCCTGGGGAGTCCAGGTTTTCTTTCTTTTCTTTTCTTTTTTGTTTCTTCCTTTTCTCTTTCTTTCTTTCACCTGTTTGCACAGCAATTTCTGCATTCATGTGGAAATCCATTCTTTCAATTTGTCACTTTCAATTTCCTTTTTTTATGAGAAGCAGGGCATTGAAAGGTGACTCAGTGAAGTTCTTGCTCTTAAGGAGCTCACCATCGAGTAGAAAAGACATGCCAATAGATGAGTAGGCAGAACACGAGAAGTGCCATGAGAGCCACAGGAGCATGAGGAAGGAAGAGCCAGCTAGGAGCCATTTAACCAGCACCCCCAAAAAGGATAAGCACACAGAATATGGCCAGGAGGGAATGGCTGAGAAGCAGCAAAGGGCTAGAGGAACAAAACTACCAGGTGTGGCTGAAAAATGGCAAATTCGATACGGCTCTGCCTTGACTTACAATAGGATTACATTCTAATATGGATGATAAAACGAAAATACCGTAAGGTGAAAACGCACTGAAGGCACCTAACCTACATACATCACAGCTTTGCCTCACTTCCCTTAAACATGCTCAGAGCACTTACCTCAGCCTACACTTGGGTAAAATCATCTACTACAAAGCCTATTTCATAATCAAATGTTGACTATCTCATGCAGTTTACAGAATGCTATACTGACAGTGAAAAACAGACCAGTTGCTTGGGTCCAGAATGGTTGCAAGAATGTGGGTTGTTTACGCTGGTGATCATACCCACCTCTCTCTGGCCTGGGAAAACATGGAAATACAAAATTCAAAGTTTCTACTGAAAGTGCATTACTCTTGCACCATGGCACAAATATCATAAATCGAACCACTGGCAGTTAGGACCATCTGCACAGCACGAACACACCTGGGAAACAGTCTAGGAGTGCAACGGGAAGAACAGATCACCATGCTCTTTCCATGTCATGCTAGGGTTTATCTTCGCTCCTCGTGGGCACAGGAAATCAAGGGCTGATATTCTTTTCTTTTTTTATTTTTTTTTCTTTGATTTACTTGAGAGAGAGTAGCCAAGAGCATGGGGAGGGACAGAGTTGGAGAAGCAGGCGTCTGCTGAGCAGGGACTCCAATGTCGGACTCAAATCCAGGACCCTGGGATCATGACCTGAGCTGAAAGCAGAAGCTTAACAGACTGAGTCATCCAGGTGCCCCGAGGACTGTTTTTCATTCAGAATGGGAAATCCTGACATTTGAGTAGAAGAGACCTCTGTGATCCCAGAGTAGAAGGAATCCAACTACAAGGGCAGAGGGCTGGCCAGAGACTGATGTCACCAGAGACTGATGTCACCTGAGGACTGCCAGTCTTCCCAGGGATCACACAGGAGCCAGACTCCCAGGGCTGCCCCACAGGACTCTACCAGGGTGATTCTGACTCACAGAGTAGCCACTGGCCAGAGATAGCCAGTGAACCCTGGAAATGTGGCTGGTCCAAATGAGGAACTGGATTTTAAGCTCAAATAAATTTAAATATAAGGCTGCCCCATGTGGCAAGTGACAACAGTTATGGAGAAGACAGAGTTAAAATTTGCTCAGATGATCCCTCTTCTATTCTCCTCTCTAGTGCTCTAGCCTCCCAATCTTTTGAGAAGAGATAGTCCCAGGGGTGGTGGAGGGGCATTCTGGACTTTATTTACTAACAAGCCACTCATAGGATTTGAGTTCTCTGAGGACAGAGACTACGTCTTTTCTGTGTGAGTATACCCGTCATGCCTAGCATAGGACCTGATTCAAGGAGGGTCTTTAGAGCTGAAGCAGACACTGTCCAGATGAAAGGTAACCTTTCCACACAGGGAAACAATTCATCTTCTCTCAGGGGAAGCCTTACAGTTAAACACAAAGAACTTCTGAGACTTTCTGAATGACCTGGAGGTATTTCTTTACTTCTTTTCAGTATCAGGGCTCTATGCAAAGTAGGCAGATTTTCTTCCTCTCTAGGAATGCCACTCTGATTTTCTACCACTAACTAGCTAAGTAAGGGCATTAATAATAAATTTTTTGATATGAAAAAATACATTTTTTATTTCTAATATCCCTAACTATAAGAAACGTTTCGAGAAAAAAAAATAATAGCTCAAGTAACTAGTGTTTAATAGTACTTCGTGGTTTATGAAACATTTGCTCCAGCACAATGGGCTTGATCCCAACAACAGCCTTGTAAGTTTCAAATCATCATGACCATTTTACAGAAAGGGAAGTAAAGGCTCAGAGATTATCCAAAGTGTTCGAACACACATAGGTTCTAAGAGGTGGAATGAGATTAGAAAACCAGACTTATTCTAATGCCGTCACCTACCATGTGTGAGGAAAACACTTTGGGTCAATGTGAAGAACAGAGTCGATTTTGACATTAAAAAAATTATAAAAAAAAAATAAATAAATAAAAAATAAAATAAAAAAAAAATTATAAAGAGAAAGATATCTCAGGAAAAGTACAAGCTCCCTCTGTTCCGTTTCCCCTGCCTCAAGGTCCGTACCTATTTCTTCTTCTTTTATTCTATTTATTTACCCAAAAGATTATTTCATTCTGAAAGAACCCAGATGGATTAATGAGGTTCTTCTCAGATAAGAATGTAAACATTCCACTTGACCAGTAAATTCTCTGCCTTCTGACTGTCAAACACTTATATTGCATGTCAGGTCATTTGTCCCTTAACTACTTAATTTATTCATCCATCCAACCAACAAACTCTAAGGAGCCTCTGTTGTGAGCCCTTCTCTCCTCCAGGAATTCATAAATGAGAAAAGAAACATTCTTTATCCATGAGAAGTTTACTTGTCTCTTGACCCTGATTATTTGGAATCGCACTGTTACTCACTTTTAGATTGCATTTGTCTGTGGCACACTGTACCCACCCTCCAAGTGCACTGAGCCCAGAAGTAATGTCTTTACACACACTGATGACAAGCATTCATTAATTGGTACTGGAAAAGAAATGAGAAATAGTATATTACTATTTGTTGAGCATTTCTTAAATCCCTAGCTTGTCATAAGACCTGGGACAGGGAGGAGCACGCCTGGGTGGCTCAGTCATTAAGCAGCTGCCCTCCGCTCAGGTCATGACTCAAGAGTTCCAGGATCAGCCCCACATCAGGCTCCCTGCTCGACGGGAAGCCTGCCTCTCCCTCTCTCACTTCCCTTGCTTGTGTTCCCTCTCTAGCTGTGTTTCTCTCTGTCAAATAAATAAATAAAATCTTTAAAAAAAAAAAAAAAAAAAGAAAAAGACCTGGGACAGGAAAAATGCAGAGGACACAACAAATATAGTGAAGATGCACAATAAGGGGTTGAGAACCTGATTAGGGAGACAAGACATTTTTAAAAAATGGAAATGTAGAAACACTCGAAAATGCAGATTGGATCTCATACAACACAAACATGAATCACAGTTTCACTGCCCACATTCACTTATCACCTACAGTGTACCTTACAAGGTGCTAGGGATTAAGGAAAAAACAGCTGAAGTCTTAAGCAGTTTCCACACATCATCAGACTGGACACACCAATCCTAAAATGCCAGCAGTATTAACCTCACATTACACATGAAGAAAACCACGGCTCAGAGAAAGAGAAGTCGACAAAAGTCGCAAAATAATTCAAGGCAGCATGACTCACACTCAGGTCCTCTGACTGTATGCCCTCTGTTGCTTCCACCAGACGACGTTGCCTCCATTTTTATGGTGTGACTAATGAAAAAGCAAGAATGATGAACATGCGCTGGAATGAGGTGAGGAGGATGGGCTTGGAAAATGAAGGACGGACAGGGTACTACAAAGGAAATTAAAATTTCAGTCACTAAACTGAGCTTTCTATTGCAGATTCAACTTCTGTGATTAAAGAACAAGGACCACTCTCACTACTAATGCGTGGTTAATTCTATCAACCTTCCCTCTCGGATTTTTCTCTTGTTCTGCAAAGGGCCTGATTTAACACAAATGCAGACCTCTCCCCTTCTTGCCTTCCTGGGGAGGATTTTCCCAGCTCTGCACATCTGGGCATATGAAAGAATGGACGATGGTTACTCGTGCAGCTATCGGGGCTGTTGGTGCATCTACAAGCAGGGTGGGTAGGCTGAGAAAGAAAACTGAGGGTAGGATGAAGAAATGTGGTAGAGATCCCTTACTCATCCTGGTACCCGAAACACTGAGCACTGTACCTGGCATGGCTTAGGTACCCGGGAGGTGTGCACTGTATTAGTGAACTTAACTGCTTTTCTTTTTCTTGTCAACTATCAATCAACACAATCTCTGCCACACCACAGGCAAAAAGGAATTCACCGATCGATACACATTGTAATTGGGGGAAGGGGACAAATGGGAATAAAGAATGGAAAAATACAGTGTTCTCTAACATTACGGCTTTGTCAGCCTGCCCCTTCCTTCTCCAGTCCCTCTCGAATCTAGACCTAGGACCTATGTATGAAACAGCGAGGTTGCAGGATCTTGAATCTTGAGTCTATTAACCACAGAAGAATACTGATCTTGAGCCTCACTGGAAGTGAGGGCCTGGAATTGATCATGTTACCATTTACCTAGTACTTGTGGGGTTTAGAGTGGGGTCGGGACAGTAACTGAGTTACTAGCCTTCTGTTGACATGGCCAGGGCACAAGCTGGTTAGCAGCTGTACCCTGTTCCTCATTTGGACTGGGAATGCCACCCACTTAGAGACTTCTTCTGACTCCAGCCCTTGCCAGATCCTATCCTGGGAATTAAAACATTACTTCCCTTACTGTGAGCTCTTGGCTGAGTTTTATCCCAGAAAGATTCCTCTAATCTGTGGAGCATCAAACACTCACTGCTAATACCTTGTGCTTCTAGGCCCCATCTACCATTGAAATAATCCCTTTGCATTTTGACAGCTGTTAAAGGAAAGCCCAGATTTCCAAGAGCTGTATGCATACTGCTTCGTAATGCCTTCAGCCACAAATAATTTCCCATAATTCTTGTATTTCTCAATCTTAAAGTCCTAGAACATCTCGTAGTAGAACCTGCTTGAGTGATAACTACCATATAGTCTTAGGTTTGAGAGAGCTAGCGTATATCTTTTCTAGGTACTAATTGTGAAGAGATAACACAAGTAAATGGTTATAGATTTATGGATGAGATTGTGATAGACAGGAGTTTGGCATATTTCACAAACCTGACTTCAAGGTCCTAGAGAAAGCAACCTCTGACTTACCCAGAATTTTTCTAAGAGGTAAAAGCATTTTTACAGCTTTTTCCTCACTTTAGGAATTCATAGCATCTTGGTGACAAAAGTATTTTCAGGTGTTTCTCTTCTGCCTTTAATCTTCTAACTCTAGGCCAAGTGATCATAAAGGATTTTCCTTGGGCACAGACATAAAGAGACAAAGAGATTCCCCTGGAGTGGGAAAGTGGGGGGGGGGGGGAGCTATATCTCAGGGGACTATAGGAGGGGCCCATGTTCCTAAAGATGTTTTTAACGGGCACTATTTCAGAATTCATTGGCCTTTCTAATTTCCTTATTCTCACTTCTCAAGGGGAAAAAACAAAAGAAAAAAAAATAAACAAACAGGAGGAAGACAAAACTAAACACATACACAAGACCAATAGCAACACACACGTAATTCCTTGAGTCTAGGTGTAACCTCCTGCTGGTTGCTTTGTAATTTTTAGGTTTTTCTCTACGTAATTTAGTTTTTTTCAAAACATTTAACACCTTCTGAAGTCACCTGCTGTTAAAAATCCTAATATTGGCGGCGCCTGGGTGGCTCAGTTGGTTAAACCACTGCCTTCAGCTCAGGTCATGATCCCGGAGACCCGGGATCGAGCCCCACATCGGGCTTCCTGCTTGGCAGGAGGCCTGCTTCTCCCTCTCTCACTCCCCCTGCTTGAGTTCCCTCTCTAGCTGTGTTTCTCTCTGTCAAATAAATAAAATCTTTAAAAAAAAAAAAAAATCCTAATATTTACCAAGTAATAAAGGCTGAAATCTATGGACCACTTCCTAAAGCAACTTTTAACCTGCTTTTCATTTATAAAAGAGACAAAACATCCTCTAAGCATTTCAAAGCACATTTAAACAGAACTATGTTTTTAGACAGTCTCATTTGTTATTCCCCAGAGCCACAGTTCTAAGCATAATAAATCAAATGGAAAAATTCCAGAAGGGCAATTTCAGATCAGTATTCTTTGATCATTGTTATTCCAGCAGCACAATTCACGTACTTAGTAGACACTCAATAAATACTTGTTGAATTGACTTGAAATGGGTTGTTGCCAGCTGCAAGAGTCCCAACATGGGTGCTATAAAGGCTCCCCTTGATGGAGTGACCCAAGTTGACGTGTGAGCCATCAAACCTACTAATGGCAGTAATTATCCACTAGCTAAATGGCAAAGATACGATTGATCAGCCATGACGGATCAATACTTACATGTTTATTATTATTATTATTTGAGTCATTCTAAAGGCTGCCTTACTCGGTGTAGTTATGAGTGGTCCCTGACATCACTGTAAATGAACAGCACAGCGGAGATGGACTTGGAAAAAATCCATAGAGGATAGGCGGGTAATGGGCATCTCCCCCACAGACTCTCACGTGCACAGTAGCTCTACCCAATACTCCTTGCCCCTAACGCTGTGGCTTTTTCTTTATGGCTAAGTTAACCAAGTTTCTAAACATCCAGCACACCTGCAGTAACCAGAATCTCATTATTTTTCTGTCTCCATTTCTGTGAGTGTCTGTGTGTGTATGTTTTTTGGGAAGGGAGTTAGAAGCTGGGGGAATGGAGAGGAGATGGTCAACCATAAGCAAACCCAAAGCCCTGGCCCCCCATCCCCCTTGTCGGCACTCTATTGTCCACAGTCTCTTCTCTTGCATCTAGCCAGTCTCTGACGCCCAGGACTTCCATTCTGTACATCTGGTTTGCCTGCCAGACCAAACTGAATTTGGAAGGACTGCAACTTTCCTCCTTGCTCAGTTCCTGTCCTCACTTGGACCTCCGGAGAGGTCCACTGACCGCAGATGGATCCCGGCTCTGCCTACCGTAGGACATTAACGGTGTCACTGATGGCTTCCCCCACACCACAGAGCCCCCCAACAGCTCCACCAGAGCATGACTTATCATGGAGGCATGAGGAAAAAAAAACACTAGCTTTGGGGGAATGCTTTTCTTAAAACATTGCGATCCCACCCATCCATGTTTCCTGCTATTCCCCGTGGTCACCTTCCACTTGGCTTATTTTTTCTAAAACCAATCTTAAACATACCTCATCTTCAAATTCCTCTTTTCCTTTATCTGTGCTGTTTCCTTAACCTGGAATGTTCTGCCCGTTGCTTCTCTAAACTGGGAAAACTTTCCAAATGCCCAAATCTGTTTATTCCCTTTTTGTGAGTCCTCTCTCAGAGTGTATTCTCCGGCAGGTTTGGTTCTCCCATCTCTTAGTCCAACTGCATTTTCTGTCCCACATCCTCTAAAAACCTTACTACCTTTTAATTACCCATTTTCATGTCTGATTCATTGACTAGACGGTGAGCCTGCCAAAGACAGGGCACCATATTTTCTGTGATTATGTTCCAAACACTTACCACAGCACTGGACACATCCAATGGGCACAGTAAATATTAGATGTGCTTGAGAAAAAAAAAAGAATGGACCAATGAAGGAAAGACGGATAGATGGGCAAATAAATGATGAGCAATGAGTCTTTGGTCCATGCTTTAGAGCTGAGAATCACCACCTAAATTTCTATGGGAAGTCATACATCACCAACAACATGGCAGAGAGCAGGCCAGAGCAAGGATGATGATCACCCACTGAAAACTCTGCCTGGAGAAGTATTTGTTGCATTGCTAGTTTTGACCAATGAAAACACTATTAATTTCCCCGCAAATTAGGGATATGGGGACTTGCAAATTTTCTGTTTACTTTTCCACCTATGGCTTCAAGTGAGCACTGTCAAAAGCTATTTACAACACTCTGAGTCTCCATTTCTATCTCTATAAAATGAAGATAATAATTCATAACTCATGAAATTTTGCCTGGAGGACAAAAATTCTCTGATTCATGGGGAAGTATAAAGCAAAGCGCTGATCACCTCATGGTCAATAAAGCTACTGGATTTTCCTTTCTCTTGTATTGCCATGAGTTTTGAACTTAACCTATTCTCTGTAGTAGACTATGATGGCGGCAGACACTTGCAGGGCCCTCCCAAAGCCCCGGGGCATGCAGCCCAGCACGTTCTACCCAAGGAAATGATGAGTAACCTGGCCCATAAAGAACCCCCCACCATGGATGTTCTTTTCTTCTTTGTCTCTTCTAACCATCTGGAATGGAGATCAGGTAGAAAATGGTAGAGCCTCCTTCTATCTGGTTCCTGAATGACCACACAGAAACGATATGCTCCCCAAGCGGTTCTTTGCCTGGGGCCATTACATGAGCAGAAAGTAAACTCAAATTTTTTTTGAATGATTATACATTTTACGTAAGAGTGGCTGGAATTCCCCTAGTACAATCGCACCCTCCTTTAGGGCAGGATCCACAGCACTGAACACGCCACAAAGCAAGAACAGCGCTTGGCAGATACTGTAGATTTATTAAACACTTCTAAAAGAAAAGAAAGAGAAAGAGAAAAGAACAAACACGTGATGGTATCGGCTAACAAGTGCCAGCGCTGAAAACGTGCCCTTGAATTTGAATTCGTGGACTTTCTCAAAATTGACTCTAAAAACAGTGTTCAAAGTATTATAGTTTCTGGCTTTCCTGCTGGGTAACTCTCAGCACATATTGATTTAGAAGCTCAAATCTTGGCAATTCCCTGATAATGCTATTCCTCAGAATAATGAAGCAGGATGGTCCCCTACGCCCACAGTTGTGCTGGGTGTGGAGAAGCTGTGATTTTCTTTAACCACAGGTTTCTGTGCTTGCTCAGGCCCTCATTATGGTGTATGGATGTTATTTAATCTCCAATGAGTCTCTAACACTTTTCTTCCTCCTTAGGAAACCCATTGCATTTCTTACAGATGCTATGTTGGCTTCGCTATCATACTTCCCAGGATAATTCTCAGAATTAACCCACCTGATTTCTGCCGCCCCTCAAACAAGAGAGGTATGTCAAGTTCATGATCCCTAGATGTGGGCACTGCTAAGTCAGATCTTCCACAAAGTTTTCAAGCAGTGCTTCAGGCTTGAGTCAATTCAATTGTCAAGTCTAAGGAAGGCCTTCCAAGAGCTTTGTGCTGGTGAGGAACTTATGGTCTAGCTGGGAAAATAAGACAAATAATCAAAGGAACATAGTAACTGAATTTTGATATGGTCCTTGGATATATAGAGAAAAATGTCCACCTTCCATATTGTGCCAATTTATTTATTCTATTATTTATTTGTTTCTTGAGTACACTGTCCCAGCCATTATGCCAGGAGATGGGAATATATTCATGTATAAAACAACATTCCCCACTGTTATGAAGCTCTTAACCAAATAGTTCTGCTTACAATTTGATTTGAAAACACCATGCCTTTTCATGACTTTTCACACATTAACCTTCTACCCAGAATGTCCTACTGCTCCTTCCACCTCCTCCTCCACCACCTCAACTTTCTGCATCTGACAACTTCTAGCTCCATTCAAAATTTTGCCCAGGCATTTCCTCTTCTGTTTGCACTACTCTGATAATCTAGGTTTTAGATGAAAACATATCCTACTCTGTGTATCTTGCATTAATTTTCTTTTTTGCATTTGTCATGTTATAATTAGGAATGTACAGATATTTGCCTTTACTTTATTTGCCTTTAGGTATCAGTGCCCAGAATCAGGAATGGCACACAGTAACATAGGAAACTTCTGTTGTCCTGAACTTAACTGGAAAGGAAGAAGTCAAAGCCCGATTAAATGTAAGTGCTTGCTCAAGACCACAGAACTAGTTGGTAACACAGCTGAGCTAGATCCATGCCCCTGCTCAGATAAATCAAATTCATTGCCATAGACCATGTGGTTTGCAAGAATTTTGCATGGAGACAAATGTTAGTTCCTCACCTCAACTGGCAGAATATAGTACACCAATCTGTCTACGTTTGGTAGGGTGATCATTTATGCCAATAAACTTTTAATATTTTTTGTATTCAGGCTACCACTATTAAGAAATAAAATTATGTAAAACAAAGGAAGTACTGACATATGGAGGTCATGACCTAGGGGGGAGACCAGTAAATATATTAAAAACTATAATACTTGTCTTCTTCCTTTTACCATATTTTAAAATCTTTTAAGGGAAATCTCAGAGAGTTCCTTCTGAGACTTTCCTATTGCACAGCACAAAAGCTGGGTTCCAATAAAGTTCACTTAAAACAGACTCATTCCAGCAAATCTTTCCAAGATTTTCCATTTCCTTACATTTTAGTAACAATCTATGGCTTTTTATAACATGTATTTGTTCATCATTATAGAATATTGGGCCCAAAGCTAAGATTCATGCACCAGTCAACAGTTCTTCACTGATTCATTATTTCGGTAAATACATTTACTTAATTTTTTATCTCAATTAATTACCAAGTGCTATACATGCATAATTTTATGTATTCCCTTTAGGAGAATACTTCTTCTATTCTTCATTTTAAAGATGAGAAACTGGAAACCCACAGAGGTGAGGTAACTTGACTAAAATCATCCAGGCAGCATTTTTCAGGCCCAGGATTTAAATGTGGCTCTTCCTGGTTTCAAAGTTTACATTCTTTTTACCATATCAGAGTTCAGAAGTTGTGCGTGTGGTGACGTTGTATACTGTGTGGAGAGCCAAGGGAAGAGATAGCATCGGTTGATTGGAAAAACAAAATTTGTTATCATTGAGTTCACAGAAAAATATCATATATTATTTTAAATGAAGACCCTGAGATGTGCAGTTGGCCTTAAGTCACTCTAGGCCACCAAGGAAAGCCACCAAATCTTACCGTGAATGACGGTTGCTAGGATATGCTAGCTTTAACAGTCAACTGTGTAAACTTGAAACATCTTTGGAAGTGAAAGGTCTTGTTGCAAGAAGAAAAAGAATGACTTTGCGGTTGCCAGCTTACATGGCCATTCCTGAGAAGCCAGTAACCATGTTGCCTTGATCTCACTATTAATCAAAAGTATCCTGAAAGCTATTGAAATGGCAAGATTGATGAATATTTTGTGAGGAGGTACACATTTTCATCTTATAACGAGATGGCTTCTTTAGACCAACATTTTAAAACTAGCCTGCTAGAGCTGAATAATTTTATAAATGAAGAAGCTAAAGGTTTAGCATTTTATATAGCCAATGACTGACCTCAGGAACACTGAAGCAGCCAGTAAGAAGTGTAAGCACACTCCTGAAGAGACAAAAAGAGATATTATTAGACAAGTGCTTATAACAACTGCCCCCTGGATTTTCTCATTTCAGGACTTTGAACAGATCACTTTCAACAGAAAGCAAAGCAACACACACATACACACACGCAACTTCCTTTTTAACTGGCTTATTGAAATTAAAAGGAAACATTTTTCTTCTAGACCCTGAAACCCTTTTCTTCTAAACAAAACCTGCTGAGAGAGTTTTCTTTCCTTGTTTGGAGACAATGATTTCAGAAACAGAAAATGCTGGAATTCTACATGATCAGAGGATTTGGGAGAGGCAGGCTGATGCAGGGGCTCTAATAGTGAATGACCTTGATCTTAGGAGCCCAGCAGCCTGCAGGCACCACGGAAACCTCCTAGACCACAGACCCACGAAAGGACAGTTCAGGAGAGGAGATGAAAGTGAGGCAAACCTCAAGCAATCGTGCTTTCCCTTTAAGTCCTTAAGGATAATCACGGCCATTGTTCCCCAGTATCAGAGAGGCAAAGACTTCAAAGAAGAGTTCTCTATCACTTAAAAGAGTAGATTTAATAAAAGGGGGAAATTCCATTTATCCCTAATGTAAAATACATTCATTCGTCCTTCCCTTATGCGTAAAAAAAAAAAAAAAAAACTTCCATCCACCGCTGATGGTTATCAGTGCAAACCTGGCCCATGGCCCACAGTCCCCTATGTGATTCTGTGGCAGGGGGGATTAAATTGCAGCTGAGTAAGTCCAGTGCCCATACTCTAAGTACTCGAGTAAACTCACATAGCTTATCATGAAGGACCACAGATGAAGTGAGAGGGCTCTTATATTTGATTCTACTGATAATCATTTTTAAAAAAACCTCATGACTATTTTAAAGAAATCTTTAAAATGGTGAAAAGCAGGGCACCTGGGTGGCTCAGTCATTAAGTGTCTGCCTTCAGCTCAGGTTGTGATCCCAGAGTCCCGGGATTGAGTCCCAGCACTGGGCTCCCTGATCAGCGGAAGCCTGCTTCTCCCTCTCTCACTCCCCCTGCTTGTGTTCCCTCTCTAGCTGTGTTTCTCTCTGTCAAATAAATAAATAAAATCTTAGAAAAAAAAAAAAGGTGAAAAGCAGCATTAAGACATTTATTTCCATGAAAACAAAAAGGCAAAACAAACCTAAAAACCATGTTGACAACGTTCTTCAGATGGACTCAATGGAAGGTTTATTGTTCTATTTTTTCCAAATGTTCACTCACTGATGTAGCCAACCAAAAATTCACAAGTACCTACTATGTGCCAAACATGAGGTCTCACATATCTAATTGAAGAGACAGAGAAATACACACGACAAGTGAAAAAACACTGTGATGAGTAATGCAGATGCTTTGGTCACTGAACTGAAGGGCACCCTAACCAGGAGAATGGGGGCTTGTACTAGAGGCAAAGAATCAGGGCTGAGAGAGAGCAGGCTCTGTTTAAGGCCCCATTAACAAACAGTTGACGAGGACTGGGGTGTAGCTACGAAACAGGGGAGCAGATGGTAGCCATATCACTCGGAGCTTAAAACGATGCTAACCTGAAAGGCTGGAAAGCAGGAGACTGGCGGCACCAGCCTTGTGTTTTAGGCAAGTCAGATAGAGTCTGAAGGGAGGAAGCCTGCAGTCCATACACAATGGAGAACCTCGTCTCTTTCAAACAATGGGAAAGTGGCATCAGCTCTTTCCTCCCTCCCTCCTGCCACTTCCCTTAAGAAGAGGAGTGAGTTATCAGACGGATCGGATGGATCGGATGGATCGTTGAGACTGGGAACAGCTGTGAGGACTGGAGCTCAGTCCAACTGGATTTTTTTTGCTTCTGCAAGAGGGGAGTGAGCATGCTGGTATGCTGGTGTCCGGCCAACCAAGGCAAGCCCCAGTCTCGTGTGTGTTAGCAGAGGAAACACAGTGAGGACTAGAGGGGGCCGCTGTCCTCATCCCTGTGATGAGGGCCTGGCTGGGTGACTTTCAGCTCTACAGACCTCATTTTGACTCAAGCAGGTCTGCTGGTCAAGGAGGGCTGGGAGAAGGCGGCCTGAGGCCAGCCTTCCACCTAAACCACATGTTCCAGCCCAGTGTGGCCAGCAACATGAGGGTATTTTTTCTTTATCTGGTTCCTGTGTCTGCTTTGTATGTGGCTGCAAATGCACAGAGAGAGGGGAGGATTAGCCAACCATCCCAGAGATTCCCCAGTCTGAGCCCAAATCCAACAAAGGAGAAGGACACACCAGACACACTGAAGTTTGGATTTAAGAGTGGTATCATCAGTATGTAAGGGCAAGCGATCTTTCAAAACCACTACAAGACAAAACACGTGACACGCTTTTAAACTAAGAAGGAGAAACCCTGGAACTCAGCACTGTTACTTCTGTATCTCTTGATATGGTTAATGTATTTATTTTTCATATAAATCTCTCATATGTTGAAAAACATATTAAGACCATCTCCCATTCTGCATATACTTCAATTTCTCTGATGAAAAATAACTGTTTTGGGGCGCCTGGGTGGCT
>PITA01018289.1:27734-40941 GCA_004023965.1 Spilogale gracilis
TGTCAAATAAATAAAATCTTAAAAAAAAAAAAAAAAAAAAAAAAAAATAACTGTTTTGAAGCGGGGGGGGCGGGGAGGCGGGGGGGACCATGTTTAGACACCCTTAATCAGGGCATTACCTGATAGGACATTTATTAAGGATAAAACATTTCTTTTATCCCAATAGCTGCCTCAGCAGTTGTTAAGATGAGAAGGGGGAGGGGAAATAAAGCCTTTATCATTTCCTGATCTCTCTAGCAAATTGCCAATTTATGCACAGAATATTACAAATACTACTGAATTATTTGAGCCTGGAATTAATTTAGAGAATCTTCTCCTTCTTTGAGTGCCCAGGGATTTGGCTTATCTTTATTTGCTGAAGGAACCATGTCACTGAAAGCAGTCCTGGGATTATTTCAAGTGAATGAATAATGAAATCGCCCAGCTTTCTAATGGTTTCCAAATTCCATGACTAGCTCAGGATGCTCTCATGGGCAAGTTCATCAGCTGGGTCCTTTCACTGTGGGTGAAGCACACCCAAACTCAGAAGCGGAGCCTTGGCGTGGGGTAATTAAAGTCAGTGAGGAAAACCCAGTGTCATTGGGGGTTACCAAGGCTGCTTTGGAAAATGGAGAAAAGATATTTCATCTTTCAGACAGTATATTAGGGGTAATACACACAAAATAATCAATTACCAAAAGCGGCTATTTTTTTTTTTTTTAATAATCCCTCCCTAGCATGAAATCCCTTAATCATGTCAGAAATCATTGCTCTTGGTAAGGGGAAGAATATGCCAAACAAGAGAGAAGACTTCTTGGCATTAAAAAGACAAATTCAGGATGATAAACAAAGAATCCAAACAGATTACTGTTTCACACTCAGTTTTCTGTGTAATGTAGCTAACCTCCTAAAAAGCCTTGGACTCACCCACAGTGCTCAGTTGTGTGATCAGTACCCACATTGGTTACTTACTTGCTTTTCTTTTCTTGCTAAGTCATGAATATTTATTGTGAGGAAACAATGTAAATATGGAAACGAAAACAAAATGTATGCTTAATCTGCAAAATCAGAGACATACACATTAACTATGTGGGGTACTTCACTGCAATCATTAAGTCTTCTGCTCTTATCAAATACACACACACAGATAAAACTAAAAACAGAAACTTTCATTCTGCTTTTTCACTTAGATCCTAATAAGCATACTGCAAGTCCTTAACTACTTCAAAAAACTTAGTGCATACAATACTGGATCTTATTTCCATAACATAGAATGTAAGAGACTACTTTTTACAAAACTATTGAGTCCCAACACTCAGATCAGTGCCTCGTACACAGTAGGTGCTCATTAAACAAGTGATGAACTGATAAATGAAATAACATGAAGGAATGAAGAAATGAATAAATAAGTCAGTGAGTTCATGAATGACGGGATACTTTTCCCTTGGAAATAGGGTCAGCTTTTCCAAGAACCCAATATGTCAGAACCAGGTCCATCATAATAATTCATTGAGTTAATAAAATCTGAGGCAGCCTTGCTCATGAAACTGCCTGAACTCATCTTATTATATACTTTATAGACACATTTTCTATGAAACCCAAACAACACAGCACTTCTAGCATGACAAGTAACATCCCGTTCTTCTGTTAAAAAAAGTACCGAGTCTTTCAAGAGTATTCTGGTCTCTTTTACCATTTACTGTCTATATCTGAATGTTACCCCAATACACTCGCAAACCCCTCTCAAAATATTTCCAACAATTATGATGAACTGGCATTTCAAGGCATTAAAATAAACAGTAGAAAATATATACTGATTAAGCACTAAATGTAAGATATCATAAAACTGCTGTGTTCAAGGGGCTGCCATTTCCTGGCTATTCAGCTCCTTAGATGTAATTCTGATACATTTGCCTTAATGTGCCATTTATGAAACGTATATCTTAAATCAGCAGTGAAATGAAACCAACATCATTAATTCTACAAAAATCAGGGAACTGCCACATGTATTATCCTGCCTTGTGCAATGTTATCAGCATGTTACCTCCCAGGCTGGATATTACAATCACTCGGTATTATCCCTTATTACTTTAAAGGCAATTTTACATTTCTCATCCAAATTAATGGCTAATCTCAAGAGACTTGTTATGTTTAATTACTTTTTATTCCTAGAATCCTCCCTTTCTCCCTGCACAGTCTTTCCTTAAATGATGGTCAAAAACTTATCATATAATCAGAAAACACAAGAGTTGTTAAATGTTGAATACTGATTACAACACAGACAGGATCTTGAACAAATCTCTCTAAATTCAAGAGCAAAGAGTCTCTAAGACCTTACAAAAGAGTCATACTTGATCGGTTTAAAAATATGGTAAAGGAGGGCGCCTGGGTGGCTCAGTTGGTTGAGCGACTGCCTTCGGCTCAGGTCATGATCCCGGAGACCCGGGATCGAGTCCCACATCGGGCTCCCTGCTCGGCAGGAGGCCCGCTTCTCCCTCTCTCACTCCCCCTGCTTGTGTTCCCTCTCTGGCTGTGTTTCTCTCTGTCAAATAAATAAAAATATAAAAAAAAAAAATATGGTAAAGGACAAAGTTTCTAGGTCCAGTTCTGTCCTTAACATGCCAAGTCTTTAAGCAAATTGCTCAATCTTCCTGGTCTTCATTTTCTATATTTATCAGAGCCTCCCTGTACCATAGTTAGCACCACACTCATACACAAATGGGTCCATCAGGCCCTGACTCTATCCATGGTTTTAGCTGGAGCTTCTCACTAGTACCCACCCAGCACACACCTTTCTGGATGTCACTGGTCTTTTCAGATTCTGAAAAGCACTTTGGAGGCACCTAGGTTCAGCTAGATGTTCTTGACTAGGTGGCCTAATTTCTAAAGTAGCCTTCAGTAATCCCAGATATCCTAGCAGCCACTGTTCCTGGATTAGACCCTCTCTGTTGGAGGCAGAATTTATGCCAGTGAATTCAGACTCTTAGGACCTGGTATTATGATGTCCTTAGAAACCTAGGATCTGGGCCCAGCAGTCTTACCTAAGTTTTCTTCACTGGCAATCAGACCTCAGATCAGGCATCCCTAGAATGACTTCCTTGCCCCAAATCCTGTTTACCTAGCCTGAGGTATCCCCCTCTCTGAGTCATAGTGTTAGCCCTTAGGTTGCTAGATTGCCTTTCCTAGAACCCCAAGCTTCTCTAGAGCCAGACTTGAGCCCCTTTTTGGCAGCCAAACAGTCCTGCCTCCTACAGACACATTGCCCAAGTGTCACCAATACTTGCGACTGCCTCCTTAAAACTGAGTGTTACCTCCATGCTCCAAAACTGTGCCCTGTTGGCTTCTCTGGAATTCTGAGTGCTGACTAAATATTGCTTGATTCAAAACTTAAAACTATCCCTAGCTTTCTTTTTCTCTTAAATATGTCTGTGGTGGATAGGGTACATGCATTATCTATTTTACACCTTCCCATAATCCATAGAAAGGAATATACTATTATTATTATTCGACTTTAAAGACAAAGAAACAGAGATCAAGAGACATGACCCAGGGTTCCACATAAGGGAAAACCAGAACCTGGACTTAATCCAGATCTCTTCCATATTGGTCAAATTCTTTTTCTCCTTGTACTAGTTTCCTGTGATTGCATTAACACATTACTTCAAACTTGGTGTCTTAATACAACCAAAATTTATTTTCTTAGAGTTCTGGAAGCCAGAAGTCTAAATTCAGTTTCACTGGGACAAAATCAAAGTTATCAGCAAAGCTCAGCTCCCTCCAGAGGTTCTGGAGGGAGTGAATCCTATTCTTGCCTCTCCTGGCTTCTGGTGGCTACTCGAACTCCTTGGCTGCTGGCCATATCTCTCCAATCTCTTTCTTCTGTGTCAAAGAGCCCTCAGTCTTCCTCTTACAAGGACATTTGTAACAACATTTAGGCCCCACCCTGATAATCCAGGAGAATCTCTGTATCTCAGGAAGCCTAATTTAATCACATCTGCCAGGTCTCATTTAAGATAACATTCACAGGTTCTGGGAATTAGGACAAAGATATTTGGGGGGAGTGGTCATCATTTGGCCTTGGCCTATCACACTAGCAAACAAGCTCTTTCCAATTTCCATTCATTGAAAACACTGGGTTGGGGGAGGGGCATTGTGAACATAGAATTAATACTCATAAGAGTGAATTTCATTGGTTTCCAAACAAGTTGCATGCATTTTTCACAACCATGATCTCATACGTTCTTCAATGCAACAGGAAAGTATACACCAGTCTGTTCATGTTATAGCAAGGGAAAGTGAAGCTCAAGGGCAAACAGAGTCTCGCCAAGGGACCACAGGTAAGATGGAGGTAGGAAATATGTGAACCCATAATGAATGTGACCATGGTGGCTTTTCTGCCCAGCCAAGTCTTCTCCCCACCAACCATTTCCTTTCTTACTTCTAGAAGACAGACATGTCCTCCCCTGCATTCCAACCAGCCAAGGACTCACCAGGGTACAATATGTGCTCTGCCTCTCTTACCCAGAGCTGTGCTGTCTGTCCTTCTAACACACTGAGGTAATGATTTCAATGAGCTTTTCTCCCAAATCACTTTTCTCATCTGTAAACTGCATTGCTTTCTCCCCTTGTAATTATTCTACATTTTTGTACTTTGAACTACATTTGCCATCTGCTAGCCCAATTACGCAAATGATCCAAATCCGTTTGAATCTGGTTAAATTGTTCAACTGGATTTGCTCACTCTCCGCTTCTAAAATCATCTGTGGACCTGAATATGACACAGCGAGTCATAAATAGATGGGAGTGGGAAGGTGGGAGGTGGGGTGAAGTGGGGAAGACATGTCAGAAGGATGTCAGGAAGAGAAGGAGTGGCACAGGCACTGTGAGGAGGGTGTATTCTCTACCAACTCCCTAGGAGCTAGGGAGGAAACTCTATCAACCTCTGAATGTGCAGGTTCAGCACCTTTGATGTCTCATTTTCTCATGCTACAAAAAATGAAATCTAGTTTCTCACTTGCTTGGAAGATGTTTATGAGGATTAATGAGTTCGTTCTGATTCAGAACCATGGACAGCGACACAACACAGCCAATTGACGCTTAGCTGTGTAACAGAAGCTAAAGTCAAAACTCCCTCCCTGTGCCATCTTTCTATCCTTTGGTCTCTGCCTTCCCTATGTACCGTGCTCTTTGCATCCAGGCCCCAGTGTGACCTCTTTCGGTTTGTGGACAATTCAGCCAACAAAGTATATTAAGTACAGGCTGCAGAGATAATGAACAGAGTCACTGCTTGTTCTCAGGAGATTCACAGTTTAGACAAGAGGCAAAGCAGTAAAGAGGTGATTAAAACACAGTGAAATGAGGACTATAGGGAGAGAAGCAGAATACCCTAGGAGGGGAGAGAACAAAGTTAGTAATTCAACTGGGGTTAGCCATTAGAGCATCTGATTTCAGAGTGAGTAGCTGAACTAAGTTGGCCTTGAGAGACACAGAACATTCCAGGATAAGCAAATGACATGTACACAGACCTAAAGGGTGAGAGGCCAGGGAAATGTTCCAGGAGGACTGAGACCCTGCTGGCTCCTGGTGAGGAGAGGCTGAGCAGAGCAAGAGAAAATGGCACACGTGGGAAGGCACTGTAATTTGCAATTTACTCAGGTCACAATGAAACTAGCGTGCAAGAAGTAGTAAAGAAACTATTAGCCAGTTTTAAGAGAAACTCTTCTCTGCTAATTGCTGTCCTGCTAGTGGCAGGTCCTCAGAGTCCCCACAATGGTGTAATCACATCGAGCCACCGAGGCCTGAGAGCCAAGGCAGTACAGTGTACAGAGGCCGCTCACATGATCTCATTTCATCTTTGTAACAACCCTATGGCCAGAGCTCCTTTGGTGCTCTCATCTAACAAGACCTTAAAACTGAGGCTCACATTGTTCAATGTGAGCTATTTATTCAAGCCATCTGCCCTCCCCTAGCAAAAGGGAAAGCCACAATTCAAACTTAAGTTGTTCTGCACTCGGAAATTAGGACCTGAGGGTCCAGAGTTGACAAAATGGCACAGTCCCCTGAGTTCCTGAGGCTTCATGGCCCAGAAAGGGGTCTCTAAATGATCCTCTAAGCCAATCTTCTTCCACAGTGCAAATAAGGAAACCAAGGCACAGGGAAATATGGGCCAAAAGTATGATTCGAGGTATCCAGTGCTCTTGGTTTTTCTCACATTCACGCTCATGTCACTGTACATCTACCCCCCATCACTCCATGGCTTGTCCGGTCAGTAGGATCCTGGGAGTTTTCAGGCCATACCACACCAGTTCCTTTAGTTAAAGGGGACTGGTTTCTACCCTAAAGCATGGAGGCATCACTAAAAGAGCCAAGAAACAATCACCCTGGGCTCACATTCTTGCTCTGCCATTCGGCTGTGTGACCTTGGGCAAGTTATTAGCCTCTCTGTGCCACAGTCTCCCCCTCCATGAAATAGGACCATGATGTGAACTATCAGAAGGGCTTGCTGTGAGGATTCAATGAGTTGCTATGTATAAGGGATTTGGATTAGCAGCAGGTATATAGTAAGTGCTTAATAACTGTTAGCTTTATTTAAGATTACTGTTCCTACCCTCCTAATCTGTTCACACACACTGGTAACCTCTGGCCCTCTTGTAGTTTGCTGCAGCCTCCACTGCCACCCCTGCCTCTGCAAGAAACACAGACACCCTACAGACTTACATCTTCATCTTGAAATCCTTAGGGATCTGGCATACATTTTCTCGAAGTGTGGAGAAGGACATACTCAATGACTAAGTAACCTTCTTCTAGTATGAGTTGCTAGAGGCAGAAGAGGACTTCAGAAGTCTTGGAGCCCCTTCTCCCCTGACCCCATGTCAGGGATTACCTTCTAAAATTCTTAATAATTTACTTATATAACAAATGTGCTATTTCTGTCTGCTCTCTGCTTCCCCTGACAGAATATCAGCTCCATGACGGTAGTGGCCCCCGTCTACTATGGTGGGTTCCAAGCATCCCGAACTGCTCACTCAAGTGTTGGTCACAGCGAGAATCCAGCTGCCCTGGGGAAGCCATAAAGAAGAAAGAGAATAAGAAAGGCACCACCCGGATGACTGGCCACCAGGAAGTGCCCGATGAACACTTGCTGAGGAGTGAATGAAGTGTGAGCCATGCCAGGTGCCAGCAGGATGACCTTGGACAAGCCACGCCCAGCTCCGGGAACTTGAACTTCTTCACCTGCAAAATGGTAATATTATCACAGATGCTTATGCCGATTACATAATGAGTGAGCATTATAAATACTTTTCCAGACAGAAGCACAGTATAGAAATGCTATTGTGGCCTTTATGTATGGAATGGGAGGGACACCAACAGTCACTCATTCATCAGCCATCTCTCACCTATCTAGTTCCTGCACTGAGCAAATGGAAATCAAAGAGGGGGTTTATGGTTGGGGGAGGAAGGATTCGGGGGTTGGGGGTGGTTTTCAGCAGGTAAACAGAGAAAGGAACCATTAAACCAGATGGAATCCAGGAACGAATGTCAGAGAGGGGAGAAAAGGATGTCAACAGGCAACTTGTATCTGTCAGTACTCACAACCACTCTTGTCATGAACATTATTATTCCCACCACACCAATGAGGAAACTGAGGCCCAGACAGATTTAAATGACTTACCCAAGGTCACACAGCTTTATGTGGCAGAACCACATTTGAAGAAAGCCTACTGGGCTGGAATCACATCAGATACAATCACTAGGCCAAGCAGTCCCAGAGAAGTTTTGTTTCCCGTTCAGAATTCTTAGCAACTCTGTTACAGGGGATTAAGAACCTCTGCACCCAGGGCCTGTGCTCCTGCCCCAGATGCTTCTCCCCAGAGCTGGCCATGAGGACAAAGACTGAGCACCAAACCCACAGATGTGCCCACGTCAGCAGGCTGGCCACCAAAGAGGGCTGCACCTGCTAATTAGCTGGCAAGTCCCCAAAGGAATTTTTCTTTTTTTTTTTTTTTCCCCAGTAGTCCCTGGTTTCAGTCACACATCCTTTCAGCTCTCACCCAGAGCTCTTTGTACAAAATTCATTTGCATCTCTAAGAGGCTCATTTGCATCTAGTCTGACCACAGGGGTGAGGCTTCCCCCATTGTAAGGTAGTGAACCTATGATGTAAAACAGGATCAAGAGAATCCCAGAGCTTCTTCCTCTGGCTGCAGTGGATAGGAACCCACCACCCTCGAACCTCTGCTCCCAGTCACAGTCTAAGAGGGGAGGACACTGAGGCATGCTCTCTGATCCTAGAAACACAGGTACCATTTCCCACGTGTCTCAGAACACCAGAGTTGAGCACGGTGCCCTCATCTAGGCAGTAAGAATTTCGTGAGCTCCACACAAGAGCCAGTGGGAGGGCTTCTTTGTCTTCAAAGAGATCACAGACTAGTGAGTGGCTCTGGCTAGCATCCATCACTCAAGACCACTGTGACCTGGGAAATGAGTGAACTCATGGAGTCTAAGGTTCATCATCTGTCGAATGAGAAAACAGCACTTTTTTTTCCTCAACTGCTGTGAAGATTAAGTGAAATGATTAATACCAAATGCTTTGTGAGATACCTAGACTAGTAAGTGCTCATTAACAAGGGCTGATCACACAGGGACAGGAGGTGGTAATCACAGCAGCGGGCATGGGGGCTGTTCCCAGAGGAAGCTAAGAACAGGGCAGATGTGGGAGCGATGGCAACAGTGGTGGGGGTGTTCTAGAAGAAGTAGGAATAGTGGAAGCAGCCACAGTGGGAGAAGGAATAAGATACTAGACCTCACTAGTAGTATGAGAGACAAAGAGAAAAACCATTTCACAGGCAAAAGACCTGGAAAAGCTGCATTTCTTTCAGGTTTGGAGAAAAAGGCAAAGGAATGGTGGGTGGACTGGAAGCCATCAAGGAGAGCCAGCTTTTGGGTCATGGTTTTTGTTACATTTGTTATCTCACTGAATCTTTACAATGTTTTTCAAGAGAAGAAAAGGGGCCTCAGAGTGATTAGTCACTAACTCAAGGTCACAGCTGTGATGGTGGGTGGGGTCTGCATTTATTGTTGCCTTATACCACAAGGGGCCAACCATAGCTATTAGGAACACCCGCTCCCTGACAGCACCTCAACCCTAGCTAATCCTGGCCTGGGAGAATACCTTCTTTTATATACTATAAAAGAGCTGGGGGGCATATCTTCTCTATGTATCATGCTATGCTTAACATTTTGCATTAGACCCACTGGTTCATATGTCTCCCCTCTAGACCCTCAAACTATCAACTTTTTGAAGTAAAGAGTCTTTCCTCTGCTGTACCACAGTACCTGTTCCCATCATAAAGCCTAAACTACAACACACTTATTACTGAATATCTATTGTTCACCTACTAGGTGCTGGGAGCTCTTCTAGACACTTGGGACATTTCAATGAACAAAACACACTCAAAAATTACTGCCGACATGGAACATTCCATCAATGGGAGACAAATAATAAACAAGAAGCATAATAAATAAGTAAATTAAAAAGGACTGAATAAGGTAAATAGATGAATGTATGAATAGAACAGAGGATGGGTATCTGGACCTGCCTCTGACCCTTTCAAATGGGATCATGATCATATTTTCAATCATAAACTTCACTTTCACATTGGCATCACAATTTCCATAGGCTTACATGTGATTTTAGCTGATGTAGAGAAAGTAATTATAGCATCAGGTTACCTATTTTGTAGAGAGGGAGACTGAGGGTCAGAGATGCCACGTGCCTTGAATAAGGTTGAATCTGTAGAGTGAGGACCCCAAAGCATGGAGCTTAGACCTCAAGAGCAGGTCTTGACTGTGGATCTACGTCCCAGCCCTGGCCCCACCACCTTCCGGGCTCCTACTCAATGGCTGGGTTTCCTGCTATCAGAGGTGAGGTCAAGCCTGGCATTACTCTCGGGCTTTCCCTGTGGTTCCCTGATACAGCCTTACCGCGCTTTCTGCTCACCTGCACTGTCTCTTCCTGGTGTACATTTAAATATCTCAGTGGTCAATACCACCAAGCGCAATCTCAGTAGCAACAAATCAACAGCTTATGTATGTATGGTCTTCCCCATTTTCCTCTAACTTCATCCCATCCTCCTGACCACCCACGCAAGTAGGAATAGCTCAGACTGCTGTAACTTATTTCATTTTGCAGATGGGGAAATGGACCCATGCTCCGGGAGATGAGGAGACTGGCCAGAGTTCAGGTAGGCGCTGCATGGCAGAGCCCTGTTGGATGCTACACCTTTCTCCCATCTTGGTGAGCCCCACACCCCATCCGCAGGCGCAGTGGATTTGCTCCAAACATCTCATTCACCACCACCTCCCAATCGCTGCTCCCTTGCCCGTGAGTCAGCGGCTGCCATCCGCGCGCCTCATCTTTATGCGGCAGAGACGTGCGGGATGTGTGTTCTTGTGTGGAAGCCTGTAAAATCTATTTATGGACCTAATTGTCAGTTTCCATGAGTGACAGACATACAGTGCTTTGACTACCCGGCCTAATGTGTCTGTATCTGACATTTTAAATAGAACTCTCTCTCCCTCTCCCTGCTTTTTTAGGAAGTAATTTGAGATAGCAGGTATTTTTAAATTCATATATCTTTAATTATATCTACACAACTGTCAGAGATTAATGATTTCCTCAATCTGACTCTCCTTAAAGGAGAGTCTGGAACTTACGAAACACAGAAAAGGGCTCCAATGGATATGCTGTCAGTAACAAAGACATTCACAGGCGAGCCGTTTGGCTTTAGTCAAGTTCGAGTTCTCACTGTAGATTAATTCTGTGCGACATTTCTATGAATTATGAAAAAGCAGCACTCATGTGGACGGCAAAGGTAAATAGATGTAACCATGTAAACCAATAAAAAAAGCATGTGGCAGACGGAAAGCGGGCTGTGTGTGGAAATACTTCCCTGCCCCCAGAGAAATAAGTAACAATAGATTTCGGGCGGTATCTGTGTATTTTGACTCCAAAAGAAAATCTCAGCCTCCCACGTAAGCAAACTCGATCTAGAAGCTTGAGGTCAGAGAGGACTTCAGGAAGAATTTCTTCCAGCTCTCCTGCTTAATGCCAGAATTTCTCCTGCAATAAACTCAGTTAGCAAAGATTTGCTCGATGCCTGTTGGGCGCCAGGCATAAGGCAGGCCAGGGGCACACGCTAGGCACAAGGCAGATCCCCTAGAAATCAAAGGGCTCCCCACATAGGAAGAAAAAGAAACAAGCAAAAAAGAGCTTGCAGACCATGGGAAAAAAGCATTGAGGGTATCTGCCTATTGCTATCTGAAAGAAGAGGCAGAAAACCCGGCACAATAGTCCTTTTAACTAGGTGTGTGATGTTAGGCAAGTTTATTTTTCTTTCCCAGTAAATGAGATTAATGCAGTTTTCACCTTTGTGGGCATTAAATAAAAGCTGGCTTCTATTTCCTATGGCTGTTCTCACGTCCACTGCTCCTTTATGGAAACCCCACAGCTCCAGGACCCTTAATTTCTCATCATTCCTCCAAAACACTATGATTTCTTATGCTTGAATACATGGAGCATCTCAGGGGGTGCCTACACCTCTTCCTTTTGTTTAATAAACTCCTTTCAACTTGTATGATCTAGCTTGAATGGTACCTCTTCTGTGAAGACTTCTCTAATCTCCTGGGTGCATTCATGGCTCCTCTAATCATGGGCAAATACATCCACTGAGGTGCTAGTCATACTGGACTATAGGAATTTCACTGTTTATCTTCATATCCAATTTGTGTCTCAAGATATTTATCTATCTATCTATCTATCTATCTATCTATCTATCTATCTATCTATCTATCTAATTATATCCTCAGGACCTGGCTAGTGACTGGCCCATAACAGAAAGATACTCAATAAACTGTCTATAGGAACGAATAGTGAATGAAGGGATAAATGTTGAAATGAACGATGAGTAATATGTGTAAATACCTTGCAAATGTTAATAAAAGGAGCTATTGTTTAATGAATGGTTACCATATCCCAGACATGCAGGTGTGTATTTTCAATCATCCACAACAGCTCTACAAAATAGATTTGTTTTAAAGTAAACTTATGGTGTGGATACCAACCAATGAGAGCTGTGGTCAGTGACAGCACCATCAGCCCTTGAGATACTAGAGTAGGCTAAATGGTGGCCCTGAAAAGATAATGTTGTGTCCTCATCTGAGGATCCTATGAATGTGGCCATATTTGGAAAAAAAAGATCTTTGTAGACATAAATAAGTTAAGGATCTCGAGAGAAGGAGATCATCCTGGATCATTTGGATGGGTCCGAAATCTAATAACAAGTTTCCTTACAAGAGACACGCAGAAGAGAAGGTTATATGAAGACAGAAAGACCCACACTAGGGGAGAGGAGGAGACTGGCAGAAAGAGAGGTAGGTGACCACAAACCAAAAGCACCAACTAGCAGCCATGAGAAGCTGGAAGGCCAGAAACAGATTCTCCTCTGCAGCTTGCACAGGGAGAGCAACTTTGCTGCCCCACCTACATTTTGGACTTTGGGAGAGTGTGAGAAATGAAAGAGAGTGGATTTGTTTGGGGGGTTTTTTTTGTTTGTTTTTTGTTTGTTTGTTTGTTTTAAGATTTTATTTATTTGTCAAAGAGAGAGAGAGATACAGAGCACAAGCACGGGGAGAAGCAAGCAGAGAGAGAGGGAGAAGCAGGCTTCCCGTTGAGCAAGGATCCTGATGCGGGAATCGATCCCAGGACCCTGGGATCATACTCAGCAGAAGGCAGACACTTACTGCCTGAGCCACCCAGGCACCCCTCTGGTTTTGTTTTAGTCACCCAAGTTTGTGGTAATGTTTTAGAGCTACTACACAGGAAACTAGTACACAGAGGTACTTTAATATCTGCTTATAAAGACGAGGACACTGAAGTTGAGGACGGGGAAGGTTCTCCAAGGCACACAGCTATTCACTAGCAGAGATGAGATTCAGATCAGAAGCTATCTTACTGGGACGCCTGGGTGGCTCAGTTGGTTGGGCCACTGCCTTCGGCTCAGGTCATGATCCTGGAGACCCGGGATCGAGTCCCACATCGGGCTGCCTGCTCGGCGGGAAGCCTGCTTCTCCCTCTCTCCCTCCCCCTGCTTGTGTTCCCTCTCTGGCTGTGTTTCTCTCTGTCAAATAAATAAAATCTTTAAAAAAAAAAAAAAAAAAAAAAAAAAAAAA
>PITA01018290.1:0-40844 GCA_004023965.1 Spilogale gracilis
AATCTATGGTCAAATCATCTTTGACAAAGCAGGAAAAAATATCCAGTGGAGAAAGGACAGTCTCTTCAATAAATGGTGCTGGGAAAATTGGACAGCTACATATAGAAGAATGAAACTAGACCATTCTCTTACACCACACACAAAGGCAAACTTGAAATGGATGAAAGACCTCAACGTGAGGCAGGAATCCATCAAAATCGTGGAAGAGAACATAGGCAGTAACCTCTTTGACATCGGCCACAACAACTTCTTTCAAGACACATCTCCAAAGGCAAAGGAGACAAAAGCAAAAATGAACTTCTGGGACTTCATCAAAATAAAAAGCTTCTGTACAGCAAAGGAAAACAGTCAACAAAACAAAGAGGCAACCCACAGAATGGGAGAAGATATTTGCAAATGACACTACAGACAAAGGGCTGGTATCCAAGATCTATACAGAACTACTCAAACTCAACACCCAAAAAGAAGATGAACACATCAAAAAATGGGCAAGAGCCATGAAGAGGCACTTCTCTGTAGAAGATATACAAACGGCCAACAGACACATGAAAAAATGTTCAGCGTCACTAGCTATCAGGGAAATTCAAATCAAAACCACTCTAAGATACCACCTTACACCAGTCAGAATGGCCAAAATTAACAACACAGAAAACAACAAGTGTTGGAGAGGCTGTGGAGAAGGGGGAACCCTCTTACACTGTTGGTGGGAATGTAAACTGGTGCAGCTGCTTTGGAAAACAGTGTGGAGATTCCTTAAAAAATTAAAGATAGCGCTACCCTATGACCCTGCAATTGCACTACTGGGCATTTACCCCAAAGATACGGATGTAGTGAAAAGAAGGGCCATTTGCACCCCAATGTTCATCGCAGCAATGGCCACAATTGCCAAACTGTGGGAAGAGCCAAGGTGCCCATCAACAGATGAATGGATAAAGAAGATGTGGTACATATATACAATGGAGTACTATGCCTCCATCAGAAAGGATGAATATCCAACTTTTGTAGCAACATGGACTGGACTGGAGGAGATTATGCTGAGTGAAATAAGCCAAAAGAGAAAGTCAATTATCGCATGGTTTCACTTACTTGCGGTGCATGAGGGGTAACCTGGAGGACAGTGGGAGAAGGAAAGTAAATGGGAACTAGGGTAATCTAGGGAGGGAAATGAAACAACAGAGACTTTGGATGCAGAAACAAACTGAGGGACTTGGAGGGAGGGGGTGGAGGGATGGGAGAGCCTGGTGGTGGGTATTGGGGACGCCTAAAGCGTGGAGCACTGGGTGTGGGGAATGGGGAATGAATCTTGGAACACTGGAAAAAAAATTTTAGTAACAATAAAAAAAAAAACATTGCCAAGACCATGCCAAGGAGCTTTTCCTTTGTGTTTTATTCTAGGAGCTTTATGATTTTAGGTCTTCTGTTTAAGTCTTTAATCTACTCAAGTTGATTTTTAGAATATCTGCCTCTTTATTTTACTTTTTTTTCCCATTTGAGTATGGTTGACACACAATGCTACATTCGTTTCAGGCATACAACATACCGATTTGACAAGTTAATACATTATGCTGTGTTTTCCACAAGTGTAGCCACCACTTATCCTGATACATTACTATTACAGTATCACTGACCGTATTCCTTATGCTGTGCCTTTTATTCCCATTACTTACTGAGTCCATAACTGGAAACCTATATCTCCCACTCTTCTTCATCCATCAATGGATGAGAAAAAAGAAGGAAGATTTGGTATAATGGAATATTAGTCAGCCATATAAAGGATGGTATTGTGCCATTTGAGACAACATGGATGGACCTAAAGGGTATTAAGCTAAGTGAAATAAGTCAGACTGAGAAATACCAATACCATATGACTTCATTCATAATTTTTTTGGTATGATGTAAGATATGTTTCCAATTTCATTCCTGTTATGTAGATACCAGTTTTATTTAGTTTTTTAAAAAGATTTTATTTATTTGAGCAGGGAGAGAGAGAGAGGGGATGAGCAGGAGTGGGGTGATGGAGAAGCAGAATCCCCACTGAATGAGAAACCTGATATGGTGCTTGATCCCTGGACCCCAGGGATCATGACCCCAGCTGAAAGCAGACACTTAACCTACTGAGTCACCCAAGCTCCCCAATGTCCAGTTTTATTAATACCATTTGTTGAAGATACTCCCCTTCCCCATTGAATCTTCTTGGAACCCTTGTCAAAGATTACTGACTATATATGTGTCAGTTTATTTATTGACTCTCTGTTCCATTCCATTGGGCTCTATGTCTGTTTTTATGCCAATATTATACTGTTATGATTACTATAGTTTAGATATGTAGCTTGATATAAGGAAATGTAATGCCTCAAGCTTTGTTTTTCTTACTCAAGATTGCTTTGACTCTTTGGGGTCTTTTGTGATTCCATATACATTTTAGGATTTTTCCCACTTATTTATACATATTATATAGTGAATGTTATATACCCAGCCTCAGAGTCAGAAAAGCAGCCATCCTGAATTCCTCCCTCTGGAGTCTTGGCCCTGAAGGATTTGCACTGCCCAGGATCACAGTGACAATAAAATTGCTTGGCTAATTGGGAGCTTTGGAAATTGAACCTTTAGAGATACAGAGACTACAATCTGCCTGTGACCACTTACATCAGTAGTTCTTCTCCAGAAAAGAAGTAGCAGAACTGAGCCTCATCTCATAGATGATCCATCCTGTCCTGGAGCCTGAGGGTCACTCAATTTTTCTGCCCTTCCTGAGTATTGATGTTCCATTTGGTACATTCAGAGGAAAGGTCAAATGATTCTGTGATGCCCACCAGGTAATCTGATGTCCATTAGTCAATGTCTGGAAATGAGGCAGATATTTTACTAAAGTTTCATCCAGAGGAAGCTGTGAAGTCTACATGCATCAACTGATTAGAACCATGTCACCCAGGGTCCTCCTGCCTGTCATTTTCTTCACATGTTTCCTTGTACTTTACACCAATCTCAAGTACTGCTGATTTACTAATACCATACTACACTATATACACTATAGCCAGGACCATTTGCCTGCTGAGTAGAAATACACTTTTTATAAAAACAGGATGGCTGTTATGAAATTATCTGACATTTACTTGCAATTTGGTGGTTGTGGGAGAGAGGATTTGGTAAAGTTCACTTCATCTTCCCACTCCCGGTTCTTCTTCTTCTTTTCTTTCTTTCTTTCTTTCTTTTTTTTTTTTTTTAGATCTGGTAGGTGGTAGATTTCTATCATGTGTATTTTACAGCAATAAAATATTCCTGGTTCTTTACATGCTTATGTGTTATCTCAGTTGCTTGCCTCTGAGGTCTTTGTGGAGCCAGACAGAATCTTCAGCTGCCTCCCCAGTCTATTTCTCTTTATAAAATTACCAAATGTTCCAAGTAATCAGAACAGTATATATAGTTTAATTTTTTTAAAAAAAATAGCCATCTCTTGACCCTTGTGGGAATTCACAATGGATGACACTCTGCTGTATCAGCTTCAGGTTAATGTTAAAGGAACAGAATAATATGCACATAGAAGGCAACTAATTCTTTTTTTTTAAGATTTTATTTGTCAGAGAGAGATACAGAGCACAAGCAGGGGGAGAAGCAAGACAGAGATAGAAGCAGACACCACTGAGTCAGGAGCCTGATGTGGGACTTGATCCCAGGACCCTGGGATCATGCCCTGAGCCAAAGGGAGACACCTAACTGACTCAGCCACCCATGCACTGTAAAGACACCTATATCTTATCCCTCTCCGTTAGTCTCCATCCCATCCTAAAAGAGTGTTTGTCTCTGGTGATGCTCCTTCTGATGGTCTACAAAACACACATTTGATTGTGTTGTCACTCCACCTTCTCCATCAGATTCATCAACAACATGGGACCCAGAAACAAGACAGGGGTTTCAGAATTCCTTCTTATGGAAGTGACAGAGGATCGAGAACTGAAGCCCTTTGTCTTTATTCTGTTTCTGTCCATATACGTGGTCACCATCCTGGGAAACCTGCTCATCATCCTGGCTGTCAGCTCTGACTCCCACCTTCACACCCCCATGTACTTCTTCCTCTCCAACCTGTCCTTCACTGACATCTGCTTAAGCACAACCACCATCCCAAAGATGCTGGTGAACATCCAAGCACAGAATCAGAGCATCACTTACACAGGTTGCCTCACCCAGATCTACTTTGTCCTGTTTTTTGGTGGTTTGGAAAGTTTTCTTCTTGCAGTAATGGCCTATGATCGCTACGTGGCCATTTGTCATCCACTGAGGTACACACTCATTATGAACTCGCGCCTCTGTGGCCTGCTGGTTCTGCTGTCCTTGTGCATTAACATTGTGGATGCCCTGATGCACAGTCTGATGGTGCTGAAACTGACCTTCTGCACAGACCTTGAAATCCCTCTCTTCTTCTGTGAAGTTGTTCAGGTCATCAAGCTTGCATGTTCTGACCCCCTCATCAATAACATCCTGATATATCTTGCAAGTAGCATATTTGGTGGTATCCCTGTGTGTGGAATTATTTTCTCTTACACTCAGATAGTATCCTCTGTTTTGAGAATGTCATCAGTGGGCAGAAAGTATAAAGCCTTTTCTACCTGTGGGTCTCACCTGTCAGTTGTGTCTTTGTTCTATGGGACAGGTTTGGGGGTGTACATTAGTTCTGCTCTTACCAACTCTTCCAGAAACACTGCGGTGGCTTCAGTGATGTACACTATTGTCCCTCAAATGATGAACCCCTTCATCTACAGCTTGAGGAACAGGGACATGAAGGGAGCCTTGAAGAAACTTATAAGTAGGACACCTTCTCTTCTTTGATTGTGTCATTGGCATTTGGTTTCTAGAATGAGTCAAAGTGACAAAAATACATAATGAGCCAGAATATCTGATTATTGCATCACCATCTTCTTCTGAAATTACAAGATAGTATAATGGCCATGTGCATTTTAATTTGATATGGAAAACTAACTTGCACTTTATCTAGAAATGTGGTGTTTGGCAAGTGATTTCAAATCTCTAATCTCAGTTTCCAAGTCAGATTCCCTAAAAGCAGAACCCAAGTCAGGGGTTCTTGTAGTCCTGATTTTGTGAGGCTTGTTCTCAGAAAAGAAGTGGCATAAGGTGGACAGAACAGGGAAAGAATTTAAATGAGGATATTGTGAGTCTATCTGATTTAAGGATCATGCTGTGAGAACTGCACTTCATTGTTGAAACTACTAGGAGGCCAGGGGCTGATATTTTACACCTCGACTCAGTGATCACCAATTCCAGTCACTGGAAAGTGTACCTGTGCAGGGCGACATCGGCAACGACTACGCCCAGTTCCATGACATATACAATGACATTATTAGGTTATCTGAGTGGTTTGACATGCTAGGAGATAATTAAATTTTACCGGTGAGAAGGTCTTTGGTTGTAATAAGAAAAAGAAACCCTGACTCTACAATGCTCAAAAAATAAGGAGGGTTATGAGGTGATGGATGTGTTAATTAACTTCCTTGTGGCAGTCAGTGCACACTGCATAGATATAATGAGTCATCGCCTTGTACACCCTAACTTTATACAGTTGTGCTAATTATACCTCCATAAAGCTATAAAAAAGAGTTATCTTTCATTGTAAGGACTTCAGAAGTCTGGTATACCAGAACTGGACAGTAAGGCTTCATTTCGTCCTCCACGTGGTGGCTTCCTCTGAGGTCTGGCTCCCTCTCTGGTCCAGATGGTTGCAACATATGGAAGAACTCTATGGAAGAATGTATTTAGAATCTTGAATATGAGACCTTGCCTAAAATTCTCTTACTAAAATATATACAAAGTAGTATGTAAAATGTATCTATGGTTTTAAAAACTAGTAGCTTAATAAAACACATACCCCTCACCCAAGTGAAGAAATAAAGCAGTGCCACAGCCAATTCATTTGTTAGTGTCCCAGCCACATCTCCCTCTCTCTCCCTGGTGACAAACACTATACCGAACTTTGTACTTATCATTTTGTTTGATGTTCTTCTATTAGGTTGAATCCTATGAGGTTGTCAGTATTTGATCACATTTGCCCTCTAAAATGGGCAGTGGGATTCAATGTTATTATCACTCATAAGTACGCCTATCCAATTGGTAAATTTTCTTATTTTTCAATAAGTTAAAAGTTAAATCTTAATCTTTTTCCATATTTGTGCTTTTAAAGTTCAAAAGTGTTGATTTTAGCAGTAACTAAATTATTTTCATTGCTCTCTATTATTATACTGCATGTGGAGACATTACAAATTTGGTATTCTTGTGAGGCTGAAAGATATTTTTGTTGGTACTATCTACAAATAAATCTGTTTGAATAGTATCATATACATTTCATGGTAGAAAAGAATGCTTTATACTTGGGGTAGAATTATTATGTATATGAGTATACCTATTCTTTAGATATTTCTTTTTTAAATTTTTAAATTTAAACTCAGTTTGGTTAACATATACTGTATTATTAGGTTCAGGGGTAGAATTTAGTGATTCATCAGTTGTATATAACACCCAGTGCTTATTACATCAAGTGACCTCTTTAATGCCCATCACCCAGTTACCCCATCCTTCCACCCACCTCCCCTCCAGCAAGCCTCTGTTTGTTTTCTAGAGTTAAGAATCTATTATGATTTGCCTCCCTCTCTGCTTTCATCTTATTTTATTTCTCCTTACCTTCCATTATGTTCATCTGCTTGGTTTCTTAAATTCCACATATGACTGAAATCATATGGTTCTCAAAAGATCTAAAGTAGAACTATCCTATGACCCAGCAATTACACTACTAGGTATTTATCCAAAGAATGCAAAAATACTAATTTCAAGGACACATGCACCCTAAGCTTTATAGTAGCATTATCAAAATAGACAAACTATGGAAAGAGCCCAAATGTCCATTGACAGATGAATGGATAAAGAAGATATGGCGCCCAGGGCACCTGGGTGGCTCAGTTCGTTGGGCGACTGCTTTCGGCTCAGGTCATGATCCCGGAGACCCGGGATCGAGTCCCGCATCGGGCTCCCTGCTTGGTGGGAAGCCTGCTCCTCCCTCTCTCACTCCCCCTGCTTGTGTTCCCTCTCTGGCTGTGTTTCTCTCTGTCAAAGAAATAAATAAAATATTTAAAAAAGAAGAAGAAGAAGAAGATATGGCGCATGTACACACACATCCACACCCCCCCACACACAGAGGAATATTACTCAGCCATCAAAAAGAATGAAATCTTGCCATTTGCAGTGATGTGGATGGAACTAGAGAGTATTATGCTAAAGAAATAAGTCAGCCCTCTGGATATTTCTAAAGACTTTCCCTAAGTGGTTGAATAATTTAATATGCCAAATCAAAATTCCTGGTGACTCATGTCATCACCAGCACATTTTCATTTATACTGATGATCTAGCAGACATAAAAATATTTCATTATTTGGCATTTCCCTTATTTTTTGTTTTTTTTCTTTTTAAAATTACATTATTTTCTTTTTTTAGTGTTCCAAGATTCATTGTTTTTGCCCCACGCCAAATGCTTCATGCAATATGTGCCCTCAGTACCCACCACCAGGCTCACCATCCCCTCACCCCCTCCCCTCCAAGACCCTCAGTTTGTTTCTGAGTCCAAAGTCTTTCATGTTTCATCTCCCTCCCCAATTTACCCCACATCCCATTTCCCTTCCTTCTACTGTCCTCCATATTACTCCTTATGCTCCACAAGTAAGTGAAACTATATTATACTTGACTTTCTCTGCTTGGCTCCTTTCACTCAGCATAATCTCCTCCAATCTCATCCATGTTGATAAAAAAGTATGGTATTCATCTTCTTTGATGTAGGCGTAATATTCCATTGTATATATGGACCATATCTCCTTTATCCATTTGTCTGTTGAAGGGCACTTTGGCTCTTTCCATAGTTTGGCAATTGTGGCCATTGTTGCAGTTAACATTGGATACATATGGCCTTTCTTTTCACTGCATCTGTATCTTTGGGGCAAATATCCAGTCGTGCAATTGCAGGGTCATACAGTAGCTCTATTTTTAATTTTTAAAGGAATCGCCACACTGTTCCAAAGTGGCTGAACCAACTTGCATTCCCACTGACACTGTAAGAGGATTCCCCTTTCTCCACAGCCTCTCCAACACTTGTTGTTTCCTGTCTTGTTAATTTTGGCCATTCTGACTGGTGTAAGGTGGTATCTCAATGTGGTTTTGATGTGTATTTCCCTGATAGCTAGTGACAATGAACATTTTTTTCATGTGTCTGTTAGCCATTTGTATGTCTTCTATGGAGATGTGCCTCTTCATGTCTCCTGCCCATTTTTTGATGTGATGATCTTTATTTTGGTTGTTGAGTTTGAGGAGTTCTTTATAGATCTTGCATATCAGCTCTTTATAACTATTGACAGATATTAATTTAGTGCCACTGTATTGCCTATGAGGTGACTGTTGCGCTATATTGTCTCTGTTCCTTCCTGGTCTGTGTTACTTTTAGGCTCTCTCTTTGCTTAGAGGACCCCTTTCAATATTTCTTGTAGGGCTGGTTTGGTGATCACAAATTATTCTAGTTTCTGTTTGTCTTGGAAGATTTTTATCTCTCCTTTTATTTTCAATAACAGCCTAGCTGGGTATAGAAGTATTCTTGGCTGCATATTTTTCTCATTTAGTATCTTAAAATATTTTTTTCCTGTGATGAAAACTAACTTTCTTAGCAACTGTCAAATATGCAGCACAACTTATTACATTACATCCCTATGATGCATAATTGGAATTTTGTACCTTTGACCAGTGACACCCATTTCACCAATCCCTCCGTCCCACCTTTGGCAACCATCAATCTATTCTCTATACCTGTGGTCTCGGGGTTTTGTTTTGTTTTTGAACTCAACATACAAGTGAGATCATATATTTGTCTTTGTCTTACTTATTTCACTGCACGTAAAGCCCTTAAGGTCCCTCCATATGTCTCAAGTGGTAGGATTTCCCTCTTTAAATGGGTGAATAACATTCCAGTGTGTGTGTGTGTGTGTGTGTGTGTGTGTGTGTGTGTGTGTCTGTGTGAGTACGTACATATACCAATTACATTTCTTTATCCATTTATCTGCTGATGGACACTTAGATTGTTTCAATGTCTTGGTTCTTGTAAATAATGCTGCAGTGAACACGGGAGTGCACATATCTTTCCAAGATAGTGATTGCATCTCCTTCAATTTTATTTCCAGAAGGGGGGTTGAGGAATCATACTGTCTTCCATAACGATTGCACCAGTCTACATTCCTAGCAGCAGTACTTACATGCCTACCAACTGACTTCCTTTTTCTCCACGTTCTTGTCAACACTTGTTATTTCTTGTCCTTTTGATGAAAGCCATTCTAACAGGTGTGAAGTGATATCTCATTATGGTTTTGATTTGCCTTTTGTGAGTAGTGATGTTGAGCATCTTTTCTTTAACTTGTTAGCTGTCTGTGTATGAAAACTGACGGCTAACATCCTAACTGGGGAAAAACGGAGAGCTTTCCCTCTATGGTCAGGGATGTCCACTCTTACCACTTTTATTCAACATAGTACTGGAAGTCCTAGCTGCAGCAGCCAGACAAAAGAAAAGAAAAGGCATCCAAATCAGCAAGGATGAAGTAAAACTTCCATTATTTGCAGATGACAGGTATATATAGAAAACTCAAGAGAGTCCACCAAAAAACTGCTAGAACTATATGTCTTCTTTAGAAAATGTTTATTCAACTCCTCTGCTGGTTTTTAACTCAGATTGTTTATTTTTTGCTACTAAGTTATATATGTTTTTAAATATATTTCAGTTATTAACCTTTTATCATATACATGATTTGTAAGTATTTCATTCCATAGGTAGGCTTTTCATTTTGTTGATGGTTTATTTTGCTGTGCAGAAGCTTTTTAGTTTGATGTAGATACACTTTTTATATTTTGCCGTTGTGGTTTGGTTTTTGGTGTTATAATTGTTGCCAAGACCAATGTCAAGGAGCTTTCCCCCTAACTGTTCTTCAAGCAGTTGTATTGTTTTCAGGTCTATGTTTAAGTCATTAATAATTTTGAGTTAATTTTTGAAGGGGTGCAAGACAGGGGTTCAATTTCATTCTTATTCATTGGGCTATATAGTTTTTTAAACAGTGTTTTTAAAAGAGATTGTCCTATCTCCTTTGAGTATCCTTGGGTCCTTTGTCAAATACATGTTGATTGTGTATGTGAGAATTTATCCTGTTCCATTGGTCTATGTGTGTGCTTTAATGTCACTGCCACATAGTTTTGATTACTATGATTTTGCAGTATAGTATAAAATCAGGATATCTGATGCCTCCCTCAGAATTGTCCAGAAGCCATTTCAGGCTTCCAGAGGAGCCCAATCAGATCATGGATACAGGCTGAGTAGAGCCCAACCCTTGGGAAAAGATGTAGTGAAATACCTCCCAGGGAAAAAGTGGGAACCTTGTGTTTCTACCTCCTCCCTCTATGCTGAGCCCAGGCTGGGGAGATAACCATGAGAAGTACTCATGTAGTCCTGAAAAAAAACTGCCTCTTCCTTCCTTCCTGGTATCTGGGACCTTGGAACTACCAAGCCACATTGCTCTCACAGCTAGAAGATTTTGGAGCCAGTCTCTCAGGTTTGCCATACAAGTTGGGGCCCTATGTGTGTGGTCTTAACCTTTCACTCCTTAGGATTAAGCTGAGATGGAGATTCTCTCCTGGTTGTAAGGTGAAATCCCAGGGTTGGAGTCGATGGTAGGGTGGATGGTGTGACCATACCTCAGCTTTTTCTACCTGTTTAGAGGTCAGTATTTTCTCAGTCTTCTAATATGTAGGAGTCACCCAACCAGTTCTGAATTTCCCTCAGAGGGAATTAATCTGTGTGTGTCTGTATGGTGAGTGTGTTCCCAGGAAGAGAGGGATCAGGAACCTCTTCTGTCATATGGCTGGTGTTGGTGAGAATTCATCAAGTTTAAACATTTAACCAGACCAATATTAGGTCAGATTTATTTAATATGTAATATTGAGCAATGAAAAAGAAATGAAAAAGAGTGATAAAAAAGACACACTAGGGTCCTGTAAAAAATCACAGTTTGTAAGACAAAAATGATCAGATACTGGAAATCAAATACTGGCAGCATCAATCTAATACCTGTCTCCATGGTTACATTGCCTCCTCCTTTTCTCTGTGTCTCCTTCACTTCTACCTATTTTGTAAGGGAACATAATTTCTATCTAGGGCTCACCCAGATAACCCAGTGTAAGTGCATCCTTTGCAAAGACCCCTTTTCCAAGTAAGTTCCAATACATTCATCCTTTTTTCATATGAGTTACTAATCACAAATTAGGGGGATTAGGATGTGGACATATCATATTGAGGCCCCCATTTTACCTCCTACAGATGTGCTTTCATTGGCTCCATCAAGAGGCCTCTTCTCATCTGACACTGGGAAGGACAGTTTTTTTGTCCCTGGGCATCATGTTCAAGCATGACATCTGTGTTTGCTGCCACCACTTTGTGACTCGAGGAGACCCAGTCCTCGGACAAAGCCACTAAATGCAGAAACAGAATGAAGCCTACTCCCCTGTTCATGTTCATTCCCTGTCTCTGAAGTTCTAGTAATGACAAACAACTATTTCCTGTTCGACCGTATTAGTGATAGGTATTTTTCTCTTCTTAGAACTGAAGGCTACCTCATTGATGAAGCACAAATAACTCACAATTATTTCAAAATGAGATGATACATTATACCAATCTTACAGATAATGAAATTAGTACAGTGGATGCTAATATTGCCTCAAAAGAATACAGTTTACCAGGGACTGGTCTCCATAATTCCTAAATTGGGGTATGAAAGGTGAATTCCCTTGCCTCACTGTATACCTGACTTTGGGTTTCAATTGACATGATCTAATCACAGGATCAGGTGGAAGCCAGTCTCAAGATATGACCACAGTCATGCTTCTATCCTTTTCTGAGATCTCCATGTTCTACAACTTGCCTTCTGAGAGTCATCTATACAAACAGTATAAAACTTTGATCTCTGCCTCAGATTCTACCTCTATGGAACTGAGAAAACCATGAGGTAAGAATTGAAATAATTTGTCAAACATAAAAACATTGTATATCTCAGTGTGGTTTTGATTTGCATTTCCCTGATAGCTAGTGATAACAAACATTTTTTCATGTGTCTTTTTGCCATTTGTATGTCTTTTATTAAGTGCCTCTTCATGTCTCCTGCCCATTTTCTGATGTGTTCATCTTCTTTTTGGATGTTGAGTTTGAGTAGTTCTTTATAGATCTTGCATATCAGCCCTTTTTCTGTAGTGTCATTTGCAAATATCCTCTCCCATTCTGTGGGTTGCCTCTTTGTTTTGTTGACTGTTTCCTTTGCTGTACAGAAGCTTTTTATTTTGATGAAGTCCCAGAAGTTCATTTTTGCTTTTGTCTCCTTTGCCTTTGGAGACATGTCTTGAAAGAAGTTGCTGTGGCCAGTGTCAAAGAGGTTACTGCCTATGTTCTCTTCCACGATTTTGATGGATTCCTGCCTCACGTTGAGGTCTTTCATCCATTTCGAGTTTGCCTTTGTGTGTGGTGTAAGAGAATGGTCTAGTTTTATTCTTCTGTATATAGCTGTCCAATTTGCCCAGCACCATTTATTGAAGAGTCTGTCTTTTTTTCCACTGGATATTTTTTCCTACTTTGTCAAAGATGATTTGACCATAGATTTGTGGGTCCATATGTGGGCTCTCCACTCTGTTCCATTGGTCTATTTCTGTTTTTGTGCCAGTACCATGCTGTCTTGGTGATCACAGCTTTGTAATAAAGCCTGAAGTCAGGTAACAAGATGCCCCCAGCTTTGTTTTTCTTCTTCAACAATTCCTTAGTGATTTGGGGTCTCTTTTGGTTCCATATAAATTTTAGGATTGTTTGTTCCAATGCTTTGAAGAATGTTGGTAGAATTTTGATTGGAATGGCATTGAAAGTATAGATTGCTCTGGGCAGTATAGACATTTTAACAATGTTTATTCTTCCAATTCATGAGCATGGAATGCTCTTCCATCTTTTTGTGTCTGCTTCAATTTCTTTCATGAGTGTTCTGTAGTTCCTCAAGTACAGATCCGTAACTTCTTTGGTTAGGTTTATTCCTAAGTATCTTATGGTTTTTGGTGCTATAGTAAATGGAATCAATTCTCTGATTTCCCTTTCTATATTTTCATTGTTAGTGTATAAGAACACAACTGATTTCTGTGCATTGATTTTGTATCCTGCCATATTACCGAATTGTTGTATGAGTTCTAGTAGTTTGGGGATAGGGTCTTTTGGGTTTTCCACAGAGAGTATCATGTCATCTGCAAAGAGAGAGAGTTTGGTTTCTTCTTTGCCAAGTTGAATAACTTTTATTTCTTTCTGTTGTCTGATTCCTGTTGCTAGTACTTCTAACACTACGTTGAACAGTAGTGGTGAGAGTGGGCATCCTTGTCTTGTTCCTGATCTCAGAGGGAAGGCTGTCAGTTTTTCCCCATTAAGAATGGCATTCGCTGTGGATTTTTTGTAGATAGATTTTATGAGGTTGAGGAATGTTCCCTCTATCCCTATACCTTGAAGAATTTTAATCAGGAACAGATGTTGTATTTTGACAAATGCCTTTTCTGCATCAATTGAATGTACCATGTGGTTATTCTCTCTTCTCTTATTGATTTGTTCTATCATGTTGATTGATTTGCAACTGTTGAACCACACTTGCATCCCTGGGATAAATCCCACCTGTCCATTTCAACAAAGAAAAAAGAGCCTTGATGACACATTGGACCAGATGGATCTTATAGATATTTTCAGAACATTCCACCCTAAAATAGAAGAATACTCATTGTTTTTGAGTGCACATGGAACTTTCTCCAGAATAGACCACATACTAGGTCACAAATCAGGGCTCAACCAATACCAGAAGATTGAGATTATTCCCTGCATATTTTCTAACCACAATGTGGTGAAACTGGAACTCAACCACAACAAAAAGTTCAGAAGAAAATCAAACACTTGGAAGCTAAAGATGATCTTGCTCAAGAACCTGTGGGTCAACCAGGAAATCAAAGAAGAACTGAAACACTTCATGGAAACCAATGAGAATGAAGATACATCGATCCAAAACCTATGAGACACAGCAAAGGCAGTCCTAAGGGGGAAATACATAGCCATCCAAGTCTCACTCAAAAAAATTGAAAAATCCTGAATACACCAACTCTCATTGCACCTTCAAGAACAGGAAAATCAACAAAAAATTAAACCAACCCCCCACACAAGACAGGAAATAATTAGGATTAGAGCAGAGATGAATGAATCAGAAACTAGAGGTACAGTAGAACACATCAACAAAACTAGAAGCTGGTTCTTTGAAAGAATCATTCAGGTCAATAAACCATTGGCCAAACTAATCCAAAAGAAAAGGGAGAAGACCCAAATTAATAAAATTATGAATGAAAGGGGAGAGATCATGACTAACACCAAGGAAATAGAAACAATCATCAGAAATTACTATCAACAATTATATACCAATAAGTTTAACAACCTTGAAGATATGAATACATTCCTAGAAACCTATAAACTTCCATGACTGAAACAGGAAGAAATTGACAATCTGAATAGACCTATATCTAGTAACGAAATTGAAGCAGTGATCAAAAACCTCTCCAAAAACAAGAGTCCAGGACCAGACGGATTCCCTGGGGAATTCTACCAAACATTCAAAGAAGAAATGACACCTATTCTCCTGAAGTTCTTTCAAAAAATAGAAACAGAAGGAAAACTTCCAGACTCTTTCTATGAATCCAGCATCACTCTAATCCCCAAACCAGACAAAGGTTCTGGTGGGAGGAGGTGAGTGAGCCCACTGATGGGTATCACATGGAGCACTGGGTGTTATATGCAAACAATGAATCATGGAATGCTACATTAAAGACTAATGTTGTACTGTAGGGTGACTAACATAACATAATAAAAAATAATCAGGATTTTAGTTTGATACAGTATAAAAAGTTAAGAAAAATTATATGACAAAAAGCCTACAGCATGAGGAAACTTCAAGTATATGGAAATCTCTCAGGCTATAATTCCTAATAAAAATAAACCCCAGCTAAAAATAACAAAGACCACAATGAAGTGCTGGTTCCCCACTAGTTGATATGATCAACTTTAGACACTTCAGTGCCCTCATTCTAGGTGTTTTATTGCAATAAATTGTAGAAATATAGGTGAAACCCCCACATCATAAGTTTGTATAATTTTGATTGTTTTCCCTCTCCAGGGGAACCAATATATTGACTTTTATACATTATTCCCCTGCAGTTTATACTACTATTAGTATTATCCTGTCATAAAAACTTACACTCTTTTGCATTTTAAAAGTGTTATATAAATGGAGCCATACAGTATGTTCCATTTAAAAATGGCATGCTAGGGCACCTGGGTGGCTCAGTTAGTTGGGTGGCTGCCTTCAGTTCAGGTCATGATCTTAGAGTCTGGGAATAGAGTCCCTCATTGGTCTGCCAGCTCCACAAGGAGTCTGCTTCTTCCTCTGACCTTCTCCCCTCTCATGCTTTCTCTCACTCTGTCTGTCTCTCTCAAATAAATAAAAATAAAATATTTTTTTAAAAACTGGCATGCTTATGCAATTTAATTTTTTTGATTATGTTGGTATACTTAATCCCATTCACTAATTTTAATTGCCAGAGTGTATTATATGATATTGTTACATTACAGTTTATTTCTCTATTCCCTGATGGGAATTGTGGTCAATACCTTTTATCCTATGTATGTTTATGAAGACATGTGCAATATGAAACTATGCATGGGGGATATGATCATATTTGGGATTGTATTGTGTCAGGGAAGGAGAGAACAGAAAAGGAGGGGGAGAAAAAGAGGTGCTTTTTTCTTTGCATATACACACATTTTTTTACTTTATAAAAAGACCTGAATCAATATGGCAGAATGTCAACATTTGCTCATTCTGGAATGAGTGGAAGGGTGGTCATTTGTTTTTTGTTAGACATCTCTGCTATTGTTATATAAAATGCTTGGTAGTTTTATGGAGAGAAATGACATGTCCTAGGAAAGTATCTGGCTATATCTCTCTGTATCTGACTCCCTTCCTTGTGTCCTCAAGTGAGCTACAGGGATAATACCCTCGTCTCTGCATGGTATGCTAGGAATCAGGAATGCAAGATAAAAGGAAAACCTCACCCAAATCCTTCCCCATGACCATCACAAGAACCAATTAAATGTGAGAAAGTATGTAGCAGTCATCTTGTTTTAAAAGGGGCTGATTTCTACTCATGGGGAAAATATATTCTGTCATGTTTTCGAGATTAGGAGACCAGCTGATTGAAAACAGGGTCGGTATCAGTACAGACATATATAGGGAATTGTCAGCAGGAAGACAGGCTGGAATGCATGGGACACACCCGTCTCATCATTTCATGCATGCACACTCCTCATTGCTTTCCCTGGATAAATCCATAGTAAAAAATTGCCCTCCTTACCAAAGCATTAACTAAAGGATTTTCAGTTACCTGTCTGGCATCAGTGTGGAAGGATGTGTGACATGTCACCTAGACACAAAGATGGAAGATCTGTCTTCAGAAATAGGCAGAGAGACCAAGTGAGCAAATGGGCTTGTGGTCAAGAAAGATCATTCCTGGTTGGAGCCTCAGGTGTGCTTCTTCCTGACTAGGTAAGGGCTGTGGAATGAGGTTGTCAGAGGCTGACTCTTTACAGTGTTCTATCCCTGGAGGGTCAATATCCAAAGTTCCTCATTAGACAATATTTTTAGTGTCCTTCTTATCCCTGGACTCTATAAGTCCTTAAAGACCAAGACTATAGAAGAGAGGAATGCCTGATGGCTAAGCCTTGAGCCTATGAGGCCAGGTGTATGTCATCTATACTCCCTACCTGTTCATGCTCACCTCTGCCTCACATACCTTGCACACTTATACACATACTCCTTTTCTAATGAATTCTAGTCTTCTTTCGAAGTTACAAAGGTATCACTCTGTGATTAATATCTCAAAGCTTGAATCCAATTTTAAGTTTGCAAATATTGTTTACATATAGGTGTAAGTAATATATTTATTTTTAAAAATTTTTTAAATACTTTATTTTTTCAGTGTTCCAAGATTCATTGTTTATGCCCCACACCCAGTGCTCCATACAATACATGCCCTCAATACTCACCACCAGGCTTGCCCATCCCTCCCCCCTTCTAAAACCATCAGTTCTTTTCTGAATCCAAAGTCTGTCATGTTTCATCTCCCTCCCTGATTTACCCCAATTTACATTTCCTTTCCTTCTCTTGATGTCCTCCATGTTACTCCTTATGGTCCACAAGTAAGTGAAACCAAATGATATTTGACTTTCTCTGGTTGGCTCATTTCACTCAGCATAATCTCCTCCAATCTGGTCCATATTGCTACAAAAGTTGGGTATTTATCCTTTCTGATGGAGGTGTAATATTCCATTGTATATATGGACCATATTTTCTTTATCCATTTGTCTATTTTTAATAAACTTTTTTAAAATTTAATTTTATTTATTCAGTGTTCCAAGATTCATTGTTTATGCCCCACACCCAGTGCTCCATGCAATACATGCCCTCAGTACCCACCACAAGGCTCTCCCATCCCTTCACCCCCTTTCCTCCAAGACCCTCAGTTTGTTTCTGAGTCCAAAGTCTCTCATGTTTGGTTTCTCTCCCAGAATTACCCTACTTCCCATTTCCTTCCTTTTCCTACTGTCCTCTATATTACCTCTTATGCACCACATGTAAGTGAAACCATATGATACTTGACTTTCTCTGCTTGGCTTATTTCACTCAGCATAATCTCCTCCCATCCCATCCATGTTGCTACAAAAGTTGGATACTGATGGAGGTGTAGTATTCCATCGTATATATGTACTACATCTTCTTTATCCATTCATCTGTTGAAGGGCACCTTGGCTCTTTCCACAGTTTGGCGATTCTGGCCATTGCTGCAATGAACATTGGGGTACATATGGCCCTTCTTTTCACTACATCTGTATCTTTGGGGTAAATACCCAGGAGTGCAATTGCAGGGTCATGGGGTAGCTCTATTTTTAATTTTTTAAGAAATCTCCACACTGTTTTCCAAAGTGGCTGCACCAACTTGCATTCCCACCAACAGTGAGAGAAGGTTCCCCTTTCTCCACATCCTCTCCAACACTTGTTGTTTCCTGTCTTGTTAATTTTGGCCATTCTGACTGGTGTAAGGTGGTATCTCAGTGTGGTTTTGATTTGAATTTCCCTGATAGCTAGTGATGATTAGGGTAAATACCCAGTAGTGCAATTGCAGGGTCATAGGGAAGCTCTATTCTTAATTTTTTAAGAAATCTCCACACTGTTTTCCAAAACAACTGCACCAACTTGTATTCCCACCAATAGTGTAAGAGGATTTCCCTTCTTCCACAGCCTCTCCAGCACTTGTTATTTATAAATATAGTTAAGATATTGTCGAATGCAAACTCCTAGGGATATTTCACCTTTAGAGTCACGGAATGTTTCCTGTACTCTTTCTGATCTCTGCATTTTACATGGGATCATCTCATCTATTCTTTGTGATTATTGTGGCTGTGATCAATGTAGACAAACTTCATACTCTTTTCAAACTTTCATAACCACTTGTTCCAAGTTTTGCACAATAGATATAGTGCACATTTTTCTTCTCATTGGGGGATTTTGAATTGAATTGTGGTTCTTCATTTTTATTTATTTATTTATTTTAAATCCTTATTTTTTTAGATTTTATTTATTTATTTGACAGAAAGATAGAGAGCACAAGTAGGTAGAGCTGCAAGCGAAGGAGTGGGAGAAGCAGGCTCTCCGCTGAGCAGGGAACCCAATATGGGGTCTGATCCCAGTACCCTGGGATCATAACATGTGCTGAAGGCAGCTGCTTAACTGACTGAGCCACCCAGGCACCCCTAAAATCTTTTGTGAGAGAGAGAGAGAGACAGAAGGTGAGAGAAAGAGAGAGAGAGAGAGCGCGCATGAGCAAGGATGGGGAGAGGCAGAGGGAGAGAGATAATCTCAGGCAGGTTCCATTCCCAGTGTAGAACTGGATGCATGGCTCAGTCTCATACCCCTGAGATTATGACCTGAGCCAAAATCAAGTTGGATGCCTAACCAACTGTGCCACCAAGGTGCGTCAAGGTTCTTTATTATTATTTTTTAAAGATTATTTATTTATTTATTTCACACAGGGAGAGAGCAAGTGAGAGCGAGAGAGAGAGCGAGAGAGAGAGAATGCATGTGGTAGCAGAGGGAGGGGCAGAATACAAAGAAGATGGGGGGCAATCTCCAGCAGACTCTCCACCGAGTGTGGAGCTCGACTGCGGGCTTGATATCACAACCTGAATAAACTCAACTGACTAAGCCACTCGGGTGCCCCAAGTTTCTTTCTTGATTTTTTTTAAAGATTTCATTTATTTGACAGAGAGAGACATAGCAAGAGGAGGAGCACAAGTAGGGGGAGTGGGAGAAGGAGAAGCAGGCTTCCCACTGAGCAGGGAACCTGATGCAGGATTTGATCCCGGGACCCTGGGATCACCACCTGAGCCAAAGGCAGATGCTTAATGACTGAGCCACCCAGACACCCCAGGTTATTTATTTTTAATTGTGTTGTGGTGAAGTTCATGTCACTGAAAGGCAGTAGTGTGCAGTCTGTCCATCACCCAGAGATTTCATCTGTAATAATAGGTCCATGGATGATACTCCATGTTCATATTCACTGGGAAATTTTTCTTTAAGCACTTCAGTATTTTCATATATTCACCAATGTATTTCACATTTTAACTCTTTCTAATGGCCTTCTCTTACTCTATATTTTCAAAATATATTTTTTGAAAATAGACTGATGACAGGATGGCATTGTAATATCAGTCTTCAGCATCTTAACATCAGTAAACTTTAAACACATAAAAAATAGAGAAATATGAAGACTTAGCTTGGCTCAAAAAATGATAAAGTTTTCTGTGTACCACAAGAAAACGAAAACATAAATGGTGAATGGGCTGGAGCCAAAGGGTTCTGCTGATTGATGTTCACAGGTAAGTGGATAGTTACTCTTCTGGGTACTGAGGAGTAAAGAATGAAACTGGACCCCAATCTGACACCACTCACAAAAGTCAATTCAGAATGGATTAAATGCTTCAATGTAAGAGCCGAAATTATAAAACTTCTAGGACAATACGTAGGGGCTAGTCTGATTGACATTGGTCTTGGTGATGATTTTTTGGATATGACATGAAAAGCAAAGGCAACAAAGCAAAAATAAATGTGGGAGTACATCAAACTAAAAAAATCTGCATAAGAAAAGGAACAATCAAGAAAATGAGAAGGCAACCTGTGGAATGGGAGAAAATCTCTGCAAAGCTCATATCCAACAAGGGGTTCATATCCCCATTATATAAGAAACTCATACAACTCAATACCAAAAACTGAAATAATCTGATTTTATTTTTTTTTAAGATTTTATTTATTTGACAGAGAGAGAGAGCACAAGCTGGGGGAGTGCAGGCAAAGGGAGAGGGAGATGAAGGTTCCCCGCTGAGCAGAGAACCCCAACATGGGGCTCAACCTCAGGACCATGGGATCATGACATGAGCCAAAGGCAGATGTTTTAACTGACTGAGCTATCCAGATGCCCCTCAAATAATCTGATGTTAAAATAGGCAAAAGACCTAAATAGACAGCTTCTTAAAAAAGACACACAAATTGCCATCATGTACATAAAAACGCTCTCAATATCACTAGACATCAGGGAAATGCAAACCAAAACCTCACTGAGATATTACTTTATACTTGTTTACATAGCTGTTACCAGCGACAACAAACACCTGTGAGTAGATGAAAAAAAGATAACCCTTTTACACTATTTGTGGGATTATAAACTGATACAGCCATTATGAAAAACAGTATAGCAGGTCCTTAAAACACTAAAAGTTCTTATAAAGGAGGCCCAAATAAATTCAAAGAATATTCTGTTTTTGAATAGATATGCACAATGTCATAAAAATGTCATTTGCCTTAAATAGCTTTATAGGTTTAATGGAAATTCTGTGATGTTATTGTATTTGAGAGACCGATTTTAAAATTTTATGAGAGAGCAATGGAGAAAGAATATTTAACTTGATGGCAAATAAGAACAGAGTAATTTCTTTCTTATATATCAGGATTAATTATGGAGATATAAGAAGTAAAATGGTCTGGTTCTGGAGCAGAGTGCAAAATAGAACCAATGAAATGGGCACACATAGGAAGATGCTACTGAGGACAGAAGCAGTGGACAGTTTACTTAGGACAATGTGGCATTGTAGGGGAAGGATGGTGCCATTCAACAAAAGCCTTTAGGTTATAGGACTCTAAATATTGAAACAGTACAAATTACTTAGCAGGAAACTGGCATTATTAGAGTTCTTGTTAAGATTATCAGGATAGGGGCACCTGGGTGGCTCAGTTGGTTGAGCGACTGCCTTCGGCTCAGGTCATGATCCTGGAGACCCAGGATCGAGTCCCGCATTGGGCTCCCTGCTCGGCAGGAGGTCTGCTTCTCCCCCTGTCCCTTTCTCACTCCCCCTGCTTGTGTTCCCTCTCTGGCTGTGTTTCTCTGTCAAATAAATAAAATCTTTAAAAAAAAAAAGATTATCAGGATAATTGGTAAGGAAATGAGACCTCAATTTGCCAAATTCCTTACCTTTCTCAAATTCACATATGCTGTTTGCCTCATGCTGAGACTGCGAATGCTTTGCTGTTCTCTCCACCTCTCTTTTAAAATATATTACTTTTTATTTTTCTAAAGATCTTATATATTTATTTATTTGAGAGAGAGAGAGAGAGAGAGAGGGAGAGAGAGAGAGAGAGAGAAGAGCATAAGCCAAGGGAGGGGCAGAATGTGAGGGAGGAGCAGACTCCCGCTGAGCAGGGAGCCCCATATGGGGCTCAATCCCAAAGATCCTGGGATCATGACCCAAGCTGGAGGCAGACGTTTAATGATGAGCCACTCAGGTGCCCTACTTTTTATTTTTTAAAAAACTTTAAGATTTTTAAGATATTTTTTAAGATTATTTTTTACTTTATTTTTTGAAGATTAAAAAAACATTTTATTTATTTATTTGACAGAGAGAAACACAGCTAGAGAGGGAACACAAGCAGGGGGAGTGAGAGAAGGTGAAGCAGGCCCTCTGATGAGCAGGGAGCCCGATGCAGGGTTTTGTCCTGGAACTCCAGGATCAAGACCTGAGTCGAAGGCAGATGCTCAATGACTGAGCCACCCAGGCGCCCCTAAGATTTATTTTTGTTTATTTGAGAGAGAAAGAGAGTGTGAATGTGGGGAGGGGCAGAGGTAGAGGGAGAGAATCCTCAAACTACTCCCCACTGAGCACAGAGCCCATTGTGGGGCAGGATCATAAGACCCCGAGATCATGACCTGCACCAAAATCAAGAGTTGGACCCTTAACCGACTGAACCACCTAGGGATCTCTCTTTTTTAATTGTATGTTTAAGGTGTACATAATGATGATTTGATATACATACATGATGGACTTATTACTGTGAGCAAACTAATTAACATACACATCTCCTCACATACTTACCTTTGTTCTAGTGTCTAGTGGGTAAGAGCACCTCAGATCTAGGCTGAAGCCTCCTGTGGCTATAACGACACCCTTGTTTAGCACTTTCCCCACCCTATCCTTCTGCCACCTTTTCCTGAGAATAGGTCCCCTAAAACAACCATAGAAAGAATCCTTTACTCTGATTCTGCTTTGATGGATCCCAAAAAATCAAGCTCACAGTGTTCATATAAATTTTCAAAAATACCAAAGCCATAGAAATCAAAGTTGGTTTTCAAACCTAAGTTAAACTCCATTTATGATGTTTAACTACTGAAACATAAGAACTTGCTGAGGGAAGATTCAGACAATCTGACTCACCCAGTATTCCTATACTTTGACTCATTCTAGAAGCCCAAGAGCAAGGCAGGTGACCCAATAACAATTGGTTCTCAGATGAGTTTCTTCAATGCTCCCTTCATGTTATTGTTCCTCAGGCTATAGATAAAGGGGTTCAACATTGGAGGGACCACGGTGTACATCACTGAGGCACTTGCAGTATCCTTGGGAGAATGAGAAACTCCAGAACTGATGTACACTCCAAAAGCTGCCCCATAGAACAAAGAAACAACTGAGAGATGAGAACCACAGGTAGAAAAGGCTTTGTATTTCCCCCCAGCTGATGACATTCTCTGAGTGGAAGAGACAATTTTAATGTAAGAGAAAATAATCCCAAGGAGAGGAACACCACCCAATATGACAGCCACTAAATACACCAGGATGTTATTGATGAGGGTATCAGAACAGGCGAGCTTGATGACCTGAGCAAGTTCACAGAAGAAATGGGGAATTTCCAGGTCTGTGCAGAAGGAGAGTCGCAGCACCATCACACTGTGGAGTAGGGCATCGGCAATGCTGATGCTCAGGGAGAGTAGAATCAGCAGGCCACAGAGGTGGGGGTTCATGATGACTGTATACCTCAGTGGATGGCAGATGGCCACATAGCGATCATAAGCCATTGCTGCAAGAAGGAAGTTTTCCAAGCCGCCAAAAAAGAGGACAAAACCGACCTGGGTGAGGCAGCCCATGTAACTGATGGATTTGCTCTGTCTTTGGATGTTCACCAGCATCTTGGGAACGGTGGTGGTGCTGAAACAGATGTCCGTGAAAGAGAGGTGGGAGAGGAAGAAGTACATGGGCGTGTGGAGGCGGGAGTCAGAGCTGACAGCCAGGATGATGAGCAGGTTTCCAAGCACGGTGACCAGGTACATGGTTAGAAACAGTCCATATAGAAGGCGCTGCCATTCTGGATCTTCTGAGAGACCCAGGAGGAGGAATTCTGCTACATCTGTTTGGTTTTCTGGCTTCATGTTCTCGCTGAGACTGATGGAAATAATACAGAGGAGAGGATACAAAACAGATGTCAAGGATCCCTTGTTTTTGAAAATCCTGACATGAATAATATTATTTTTTCTTTTTAAAAAAGTTTTTAGTTAAATACAGTGTAATATTAGTTTCAGGCATATGATATCATGATCAAAACTTTCATACAACACCCAGTGCTCATCACAGAATTGAATATTATTAATCTTTTCCAGGGGGCCTGGTTGGCTCAGTAGGTTAAGCATCTGCCTTGAGCTCAGGTCATGATCTCCAGCATCCTGGGATCAAAGACCAGCATCAGGCTTCCTGCTCAATGGGGAGCCTGCTTCTCCTTCTCCCTCTGCCCCCCCCCGGCTCACTCTCTCTTTTTCTCTGTCTCTCTCACTCTACTCTCTCTCTTTCTCTCTCTCTCTCAAATAAATAAATAAATAATATTTTAAAATCTTTTCCTTTTCCTTGCCTTTTACCTCTCTTTTGGTCTCTCTCCTTTCTTCAGCCTCTTTTGCTTTTGTCCTCTTTCTTACCCCACTCAATTACCCCAATGTTAGTTACACATTCTTCACATTGTGCCAAATCACAGGAATCAGATAGGAAAAATATATGGGTTATTTTTGAAAAATATATGTTTTTATTCTTTGAAAATTCTGCAGCTTCCACTTAGCATGCAGGAAACTCAAAACCAAGCAATATTAACTCAGGGTTTCAGAATAGAATTTCTGCAACTATGCCTTACATCAGAATTCACTGGAAGGTTTGTTAAAACTCATGCTGCTGCCCCCCCTCCCCCCCGCCCCAAGTATGAGATTCAGCCTTGGGCATCAGGTTGACAATTTGCCTTTCTAACAAATCCCCAGTGTTGCTACTATCAGTGTGAGTTTTACTTTGAGGACCCCAATTTTAGAGCATAAAAGATTGTGGGCATGAAAAATCCACTTCATGACAGGTTGGAGCAGACCCAGCATAACGATGGGGAGAATGGTGTCCCGGTTCATCAACACTGCTGAGTGAGTCAGCTGGAATTTCAAAACCATATCTCAGTTGAGTCTGTATATTCTTTTTTCCCTTCCTTCCTTCATTTCCCCTTTCCCTCCCTCCCTCCTTCCTTCCTTCCTTCCTTCCTTCCTTCCTTCCTTCCTTCCTTCCTTCCTTCCTTCCTTCCTGTAAATAACACTCTGCTTTTATTAACTCACTCTTAATTACAAAATAGACTCCATCATCACCCTGTAGCAATAACTTTTGAGAACTCCAGATTAAAGTCTCCAATGAGTCATCAAATCTGCCCAGGAAATATCCCATTTCCATTTCAGTGTCTGGTCATTGGATTCTATAACAGTGTTGTAATTAATGGTAATAACAGATGTACACATAAATGTAACGATTGTTTTGAACCACACACACTATCTCTAACACAGCATCTGTTGCCAGACATGGTCTTTAGGACTTTTCTCATGCTAACCAATTTTATTCCCTCTACTGCCCTGTGAGTCAGGTGCTTCTACCTTGCTCGTGTTTACTCCTGACCTCACATAAAGAGAAAGGTCAAGGGGCACCTGGGTGGCTCTGTTGGTTAAGTGTCTGCCTTTGCCTCAGGTCTTGATCTGGGGTTAAGCCCTGCTCAGTGGGGAGTCTGTTTCTCTCCCCCTCTCCCCTTGCTCGTGCTCTTGTGCTCTCTCTCTCTCAGATAAATAAATAAAATATTTTTTAAAAAAAATTTTTTTAAAAAAGAGAAAGGTCAAGTGGAGTGAAGTTATGGACATAAAACCTTGATGCTCCAGTGAGATGTGGTTGAACTCAGGCTTCCAGACTTTGGGGCTGAACTTAGAACACTATGTGATGCAGTCTCTGGCTAGTGCAGATTTAGGTATCCTAAAGAGTTGATCCGACTTCATCGCTTGCCTTTTGAAAGTTTCCACCTTCAGACTAAAAGTGTTTTTCTTCCTGCCTGAAGTTCTTCTCATCTCTGACCAAGAGGTGGTACATAGCAAGTGACAGTTTCAAAACAGGATCCATAGTCAGAACTAGAGATCAAGATTATAATATGGTACTTAAAGTTGTTATGGGTATTTTTCAGTGAGATTCACTTTTCTCCTAACATTAGAATATTAAAACATTCTCTTAAGGTTATTCAGAACACATCTTTTTTTTTTTTTTTTGGCCTGATACTGAAGAATTTGAAGAAGGAGGAATTGAATTGCTTGGCATCGTGAAGGAAGGAAAATAAACTAAAAGGCAACAATTTGTTAGTGTGTTAAAAGCAGACTCCTGGGAGAAGAAAGATAAAATCTACTGATACTAATGTCCAGGCTGTTTGACAGGGGTGTTGCTACAGTGACAGAAGAGAACGAAGATGGTCAAATTAGCTTTAAGAAGGAAAAAGGAAATTGAGAAAGGTATATCTGGATACCTCAAATGTCTTGCTAGTTGGACTTGAAGAATTTAATCCATATAAATGGGAGCTTTGTGCTGTGGAATGTGAAACCCTTTTTATTTAGGATGATCATGGCAATTAGTTGAGAAAATGAGACCTTGTTTTTAAGAATACCTACCTCTCTCTCCCTGCACCCAGGGACCCACACACCTACCCACACCCACACCCATACACACACACAAACACACACACAAACTTACGGAATAAATACATGCATACTCTTTCTGTTTGACCACCAGTCACATTTTCTATACATTCTCAAAAAATTGTTTATGTATTAGAAAGAAAGGGGGGGGGTGCAAGAGGAGGAGCAGATGGAGAGGAACAAGCAAACTCCATGCTGAGTGGAGCCCGAAGCAGGGTTTGATCTCACCACCCTGAGATCATGAACTGAGCCAAAATCAAGAGTTAGACTCTCAGTAGGCTGAGCCACCCAGGTGCTTTTTTCTTTTCCAAGGTAGCTTAATGAGATCTGTCCATTCTTCCATTTCCCTCTTTTTATGTAGATTGTGGAAATAATCCCTTCCTACTCAGCAGTTTAATGGATTTTCTATTGCTTTTTTTAAAAAAAATAATAATTCTGTTCCTGTTGTATAACAGACAAGCTTAAGGAAAGAAGTGTTGAAAATCAGTCATAGAAATTCAGATTCTCCTCTTTTTATGTGTTTCAGGCCCCCATCAAAGTCAGGGTCAGGCAGCCTTGGCCACGGATTTCCAAAGGAACCCTTAGTTCATGTATTAGGAAGGACTCAAGGATACCTCTGTTTCCTTTGTTACAGTGAACTCCTAAGAATTCTGATTGAATCGCCCAAAACAGGCAAGACATGTCTATGTCCTAGGTGAATCAATGGATCAGCCAAATATTCTTATGAACCAATGTTTTAGAAAGTCTGTAAAGGTCTCTTTTGTGAACTTCTCATTAAGATACTGATGTTCAGAACTGAATGGCCCCAGTAATCTCTGTTTCACCAATGAGAAACTGAGTCCTTACCATGGAATCATGAAAACAAGCAACCAGTAGCATGAATCCACATTTCAATTTGGACACACGTAAGTTTGATTCTGTCTCATTTGGATAATGAGAACCATTATAAAACCTTATGGGAATGTTGTGAGAATGAGTGATGAGTAGATGAAATCACCAAACACAGTGTTGATATATGAGACACTCTGAATATTTCCTATTGTGATTCGTTTCCGCCATGGACACAAAGTGTACCACCTGGCATGGTGCATTATAAAAGGGAAGTGATAGGAGGGGCAAAGGGTAGGAAGAGAGGAGAAACAAAGCATATCTTTAGCATTACAACCATAAATGTCAAGGAAAAATGAATGTGTTGAATCCCTGTGAGATAATCGTTTATGTAAGGAAACAGATTTGAACAATCTGGATGGATATCAATAGTAAATGCTCATTTGATAAAATATATAGCAACTAAAATGAATAAATTAGACCCAGATGTATCAACACAAATATTAAGAACTTCAAAGAGAAAGTAATTTTCCTAACAAGGCCTATTATCATGATACAGTTTCAATGTCTTAAAATACACACACACAATGGAATACTATTCAGCCATCAAAAAGAATGAAATCCTGCCATTTGCAGCAATGTGGATGAAACTGGAGGATATTATGCTGAGCAAAATAAGTCAATGAGTGAAAGACAATGATCATATGCTCTCTCTGATATGAGGAATTTGAGAAGCAGGGCGGAGGGTCAAGGTGGGTAGGGAGGGAAAAAATGAAATAAGATGGGACCGGGGAGGGAGACAAACCATAAGAGACTCTTAATCTCAGGAAACAAACTGAGGCTTGCTGGGGGGTGGAGGGGAAAGGTTAGGATGACTGGGTTATGGGCAAAAAAATAACACTGATCTTAAACCTTCAATTTCTTATTATAAAGCATTTCAAGTATACAAAAAGTATGGAGAAAACGAAGTCATGGATATCTACCACCAAGGACCACTAAATTAAAATATATTCTCATACTTTCAGTAAATATTTTAAGAATGAAATTAGGGGCGCCTGGGTGCCTCAGTTGGTTGGGCAACTGCCTTCGGCTCAGGTCATGATCCTGGAGACCCAGGATCAAGCCTCACATCGTGCTCCCTGCTTGGCGGGAGGCCTGCTTCTCCCTCTCTCACTCCCCCTCTGCTTGTGTTCCCTCTCTCACTGTGTTTGTCTCTGTCAAATAAATAAATAAAATCTTTAAAAAAAGGATGAAATTAAAACATATTTATTTTCCCATATCCTTAGTAACTTTTTCTTACCCAAGGGAACCACTATACTGCACTTGGCATTCATGATTCCCTTGTGGTTTTACTATTTGAATAAAAATGAATAAACTTTTGTTTTGCATTTTAAACTTGACATATTATAAATTTTGCATTTGGTTTTAAAAAAAATAATACATTTAATGTCTTGGTACGTGTTTCTGTGGTTCATTAACTTTAAATATCTTACTTTATTTTCAGTGTCTTACTACAACACAATTTATCCTTTTTCCAACTGAGGCATTTTATAGTTGCCTTTTATACACACAAACACAAACACACACAATATGTAAACAATTTAAATAGCATGTGGAGAACAGCCAAATTCAAGACTGTGATCACCTCTGGGAATGGATGCTCTGTTAATTCATGCTATTTTGTTACTCTTGGAACACTGAAAAAATAAAATAAAATTTTAAAAAGAGTAAAAAAAAAGATACTAGAATCAATTTAAGATGCCAGAATCCAAAATTTGCTGAAAATTTTAGACTCCTTAATATCAAAACATTTACTAAGCATAATATATGTAGAGAATGGCAGTTAATTTTAACAATTTACAATTTTTGTAAAATGTAATGTGGGCAGAAAATGTTACTTCAACTTTGTAGTTGTGAATTATTGCCATATACTTTGTCATGTGGCTAAATAAAGGTTATATGGCTTATTTAAAAAACCATTTTAATTTTAATTCCAGTATAGTTAACATACTGTGTTATATTAGTTTCAGATATTCAATATAGGGATTCAACAATCCTGTATATTACTCAGCGCTCGTCATGGTAAATATATTCTTGGTCCCCTTCACCTATTTCATCCATGCCCTACCCAACTCCCCTCTGATAACTACCAGTTTGTTCCATGTTGCAAAGGTGGATGCAAAGAGGTGGGGAAGATTGATGGATCTTTAGGCAGGCACCTCACAGGTCACCTCACTTCCCTCATCTTCTGCATGTTCTCACCTCACAGATGGATCACTACACAAGTAACTGCCCTGTTGTAAAACATAAAGTGGGGGACTTCAGATTACCTGGGTGTCCACAGTAGGGAATGACATTCAGTTCTTCCTGGGATGTGAAGAGGAAAAATGGGAGCTCTGTTCTCAGTGAGCAGAGAAAGATACTGGAGCCCTGGGCTCCCGTGCAGAGATTCTGGTCCTGGGGATGAGGCCCAGGTGGCCTGCAAATGACCTCAGTATGGCTGTTGAGTGGGGTGATCACACACAGACTATTTGCAGTCCCTTTGTCTTTTGGGGGTTCAATATCCAAAGCTCCTCATTAGCCAAACTCTTTTACTCTCATGTGATCATAGAGCAGTACTAATCCTGGGAGAGCTAGGCTCAGAGATGAGGAACTTTGCTTTTTCTGATTCCCTCACCCTGGCTGGTCAAACATATGCTGTCTTCCCTCTCCACAATTCTTGTCTCACATCTATTTCAAGTCACCTACACACCCAACCACATCTTCCGCTGTTATTAGATTCTAGACTTTGTTAAAGGTATATTGAGATTCAAGTCTGTTGTAATTACAATCTCAAGAAGACTGATAATACGTTTGAGCTAAAAAATATGGTTTCCTTACATGGGTACATGAATACTACCTGAACTGATACATGAGACAATGTAGGAAATATACCCTACAAATGTAAACACTCTGGGCTAATGTCATGTATGGCGCATTGAATGTTGATGCTGCTTGTGCATATTATACTTAGCAGTTGTTATTATTTTCTGTAGAGTCAAGTGTATCAGGCAATTATACAATTTTATAAAGAAAGTTCACTTTCACTTTCCCCAAATCAATATTAATGGCTTCAGTATACTTTTCTTCCCCCCACATTAAGGACCATGGGTTAAAATTATGGGTCTTGTTTATCAATATTGTTGCAGTAAATTACAAATTATGAGTAAGAGTCAACTTGTGATAGCATGTGACTCTGAGGATGTAATCATAAGATTTGGGGTCTATTTGTTATAACAACACATTTTTAAATTTGCTTTTATCTTATTTTTTCCAAGTTTTATTTAAATTCTAGTTAGTTGACATATAGTATAATATTTGTTCCTGGTGTAGAATTTAGTGATTCATCACTTACATAGGACACCTAGTGCTTATCACAACACATGCCCTTCTTAATACCCATTACCCAATTAGCCCATCCCTCTGCCCACCTCACCTCCAACAACCCTCAGTTTGTTTTATAGTTTCTTGTGGTTTTCCTCCCCTTCCCTTCCCCTATGTTCATCTGCTTTGTTGCTTAAATTCCACATATGAGTGAAATCATATGATATTGGTCTTTCTCTGACTTATTTCACTTAATATAATACCCTCTAGTTCATCCACATTGTTGCAAATGACAAGATTTCATTCTTTTTGGTGGCTGAGTAATAGTCTATGGTTTATATATACCACATTTTCTTTATCCACTTATCAGTCAATGGACATTTGGGCTGTTTCTATAATTTGGGTATTTTTTAAAAGATCTTATTTATTTATTTGAGAGATAGAGCATGAGAGGGGAGAAGGTCAGAAGGAAAAGCAGACTCCCCATGAAGCTGGGAGCCCAACTCGGGACTCAACTCTGGGACTCCCAGATCATGACCTGAACCAAAGGTCGTTACATAACCAACTGAGCCACCCAGATGCCCTAATTTAGCTATTGTTGATAATGCTGATGTAAATATTGGGGTGCATGTGTCCCTTCAAAACAGTGTTTGTATGTCTGTTAGGTAAATACCTAGTAGTGTAATTGCTGGATCATAGGGTAGTTCTATATTTAACTTTTTGAGGAACCTCCATACTTTTTTCCAGGGTGGCTACACCAGTTTGCATTCCCACCAACAGCGTAAGAGAGTTCCCCTTTCTCTGCATCCTTGCCAACATCTGTTGTTTCCTGTTGGTTAATTTTAGCCATTCTGACAGGTGGGAGGTGGTATCTCATTGCGGTTTTGATTTGTATTTCCCTGAATATGAGCGATGTTGAGCATCTTTTCATGTGTCTGTTGGCCATCTTGGTATCTTCTTTTGCAAAATGCCTGTTCATGTCTTCTGCCCATTTATGGACTGGATTATTCGTGTTTTGGGTGTTGAGTTTGACAAGTTCTTTATAGATTTTGGATACTAGCCCTTTATCTTATATGTCATGTGTGGATATCTTCTCCCATTATGTAGGTTGCTGTTTAGTTTTCTCTATTGTTTCCTGCACTGTGCAGAAACTTTGTATCTTGATGAAGTCCCAACAGTTCATGTTTGTTTTTACTTCCCTTGCCTCTGGGAAGGAAAGTTGCTATGACCAAGGTCTAGTAAGAAGTTGCTGCTACCAAGGTCAAAGAGTTTGCTGCCTCTGTTCTCCTTTAGGATTTTGATGGTTTTCTGTCTCACATTTAGGTCTTTCAACCATTTTGAATTTATGTTTGTGTGTGGTGTAGGAGAGTGGTCCAGTTTCATTCTTTTGGATGTGGCTGTCCAGCTTTCCTAGCAGCATTTTTTGAAGACTGTCCCTTTTCCACTGGATATTTTTTCCTGCTTTATCAAAGACTAGTTGACCATATAGTTTTGGGTCCATTTTTGGGTTGTATATTCTGTCCATTGATCTATGTGTATGTTTTTTGTTTTTCCACATCTTTGCACCAATTCTTGTTTTTTTTCTTTGTTTAAAATGTTATTTTTTCAGTGTTCCAAAAAGATTCATTGTTTATGTAGCACACCCAGTACTCCATGCAATACATGCCCTCCTTAATATCCACCACCAGGCTCACCCATCCTTGCGCCCCTCTCCTCTCCAAAACCCTGTTTGTTTCTCAGAATTCAAAGTCTCTCATGTTTCATCTCCCCGTTTGATTTTCCCCAATTCACTTTTCCTTTCCTTCTCCTAATGCCCTCCATGTTATTCCTTATGTTCCACAAGTAAGTGAAACCATTTGATACTTAACTTTATCTGCTTGACTTATTTCACTCAGCATAATCTCCTCCAGTCCCGTCCATGTTGATACAAAAGTTGTAGCAGTACTATACTGCCTTGATGAGTACAGCTTTGTAATATAACTTAAAGTCTGGAATTGTGATGCCTTCAGCTTTGCTTTGCTTTTTCAAGATAGCATTGGCTATTTAGGATTTTTTGGTTCCATACAAATTTTAGGATTGTTTGTTGTAGCTTCGTGAAAAATGCTGTTGGTATTTTGATAGGGATTGCATTAAACAAGTAGATTGCTTTGGGTAGTGTAGACATATTAACAAAATTTGCTCTTCTAATCCATGATCATGGAATAGTTTTCCATTTCTTTCTGTCCTCTTCAGTTTCTTTCATAAGTGTTCTGTAGTTTTCAGAATACAGATCTTTTACCTGTTGGGTTACATTCATTCCTTTATCCATATATCTGGTGATGGACACTTAGGTCGTCTCCATGTCTTTGCCAATGTAAATATGTTGCAATGAAGATAGTGGTATGCATATCTCTTGAAGACAGTGATTTTGTCTCCTTCTGTTATATTCCCAGAAGTGGGGTTGAGGGATCAGATGGTAGTCCTATTTTTATATTTTTGAGGTACTTCCTAGTGTTTTCCATGATGACTGCACCAATTTACATTCCCACCAACAGTATGCCAGATTTCCCCTTTCTCCACATCCTTACCAATGCTTGTTATCTCTTGTCTTTTTGACAATTCTGCTAGGTGTGAGGTGATAATCTAATTGTGGTTTTGATTTGCATTTCGTGATGCTTATTGATGTTGAACATCTTTTCATGAACCTGCTGGCCATCTGTATGTTTTTGTTAGAAAATATCTATTCAGGAATTCTGGAGTGGCTCAGTCAGTTAAACATCTGCCTTCAGCTCAGGTCATGATCCTAGGTCCTAGGATGGCATCTTGCATTGGGTTCCTTGCTTAGCAGGGAGCCTGCTTCTCCCTCTTCCTGCTGCTCCTTCTGCTTGTGCATGCTCTCTCTCTCTCTTTCTCTCTCTGACAAATAAATAAATAAACTCTTTTAAAAAAACAAAGTGTGACTGGGTGATGGGTGTTAAGGACAGCACATGTTGCTATGAGCACTGGGTATTATATGCAACTAATGAATTAGTGAACATTACAGCAAAAACCTATGATGTACTATATGCTGGCTAACTGAACATAAAATATAATAAATAAATACTCAGTTCCTTTTCCCATTTTTAATTTAGATTGTTTATTTTTTGCTATTGAATTATGTGAGTTTTTCACATACTCTGGATATTATCAGATACATGATTTATAAGTGTTTCATTCCATAGGTAGGCTTTTCATTTTGTTGTTAATTTCTTTGTTGTGCAGAAGCTTTTTATTTGATGTAGACACGCTTTTTAATTTGTGCAATTGTGGCTTGTGTTTTTGGTGTCATAATTGTTGCCAAGACCAATGTCAAGGAGACTTCCCGTGTTTTCTTCTAGCACTTGTATGGTTTTCAGGTGCTCTGTTTAAGTCATTAATCTGCCTGGAGTTAATTTTGTGAGTGATGTAACATATAGGGTTCAATTTCATTCTTATGGATGGGGATATATAGTTATTTAAAAAATAAAGTGAAAAGAAGGGTCATATGTACCCCAATGTTCATTGCAGCAATGGCCACAATGGCCAAACTGTGGAAAGAGCCAAGGTGCCAATCAACAGACGAATGGATAAAGAAGATGTGGTACATATATATGATGGAATACTATGCCTCCATCAGAAAGGATGAATATCCAACTTTTGTAACAACATGGACTGGATTAGAAGAGATTATGCTGAGTGAAATAAGCCAAGTAGAGAAAGTCAAGTATCACATGGCTTCACTTATGTGCGGTGCATAAGGGGTAACCTGGAGGACAGTGGGAGAAGGAAAGTAAATGGGAAGTAGGGTAATTCAGGGAGAGAAACAAAACAAGAGAGACTTTGGACACAGAAACAAACTGAGGGACTTGGAGGGAGGGAGTGGGGGATGGGAGAGCCTGGTGGTGGGTACTGAGGGCACCTATTGCATGGAGCACTGGGTGTGGGGAATGGGCAATGAATCTTGGAACACTGAAAAAAAATTTAAGTAACAATAAAAAAATAATATAAGTCTTGTCCATAATCCTCTTTTCAATAAAATTCAAAATATTTATAGAAAAAAATACTTATTTACTTATTTTAAAGAGAGAGAGAGACTAGGGGGAGGGGCAGAAGAAGAGGGTGGGAGAGAATCTCAAGCAGATTACCTGATGAGCTTGGAGCCTAACGTGGGGCTTGATGTCATGAGAGTTAGACACTCAACTTACTGAGCCACCCAGGTGTCTCTATAGTTTTTCCTACATCATTTACTAAAAAGACTATCTTTTTTCCTTTGAGTGTCCTTGGCTGCTTTATCAAATACAAACTGACTATATATAGGAGGATTTATTCTGGGCTCTCCATCCTATTCAATTGGTCTGTGTGCTTTAATGTCAGTATCACACAGTTTTGATTACTATAACTTTGGGGCGCCTGGGTGGCTCAGTGGGTTAAAGCCTCTGCCTTCGGCTCAGGGCATGATCTCAGGGTCCTGGGATCGAGGCCTGCGTTGGGCTCTCTGCTCAGCAGGGAGCCTGCTTCCTCCTGTCTCTCTGCCTGCCTCTCTGCCTACTTGTGATCTCTGTCAAGTAAATAAAAAAATATTTTTAAAAAATTTGATTACTATAACTTTGTAGTATAGTGTGAAATCAGGATATCTGATACCTCCATCAGAAGTGTCCAGAAGCCATTTCAGGCTTCCACATGAGCCCAGTCAGATCACAGATATAGGCTAATTAGAGCCCAACCCTTGGGAAACAGTTGTGAAAGTATGCAGTTAAACACTTTTCAGGGACAAAATGGGAGCCTTGTGTTTCTACCTCCTCCCTCTGTGGTGAGCCCAGGCTGGTGGGGGAGAGGGGGCAGATACCCATGAGAAGTACTCATGTAGTCCTGCAAAAAAAAACTGCCTCTTCCTTTTCTGTGGTATCTGGGACCTTGGAACTACCAAGCCACATTGTTCTTACAGCTAGAAGATTTTGGAGCCAGTCTCTCAGGTTTGCCATACAAGTTGGGGCCCTATGTGTGTGGTCTTAACCTTTCACTCCTCAGGGTTAAGCTGAGTTGAGGATTTTCTCCTGGTTGTAAGGTGAAATCCCAGGGTTGGAGTTGATGGTAGGGTCGATGGTGTGACCATACCTCAGCTTTTCCTACCTGTTTAGAGGTCAGTATTTTTTCAGTATTCTAATATGTAGGAGTCACCCAACCAGTTCTGAATTTCCCTCAGAGGTAATTCATCTGTGTGTGTGTCTGTATGGTGTGGTGAACGTGTTCCTGGGAAGAGAAGGATCAGGAACCTCTTCTTCTGTCATATGGCTGGTGTTGGTGAGAATTCATTTAGTTTAAACATTTAACCAGACCAATATTAGGTCAGATTTATTTAATATGTAATATTGAGCAATGAAAATTAGTGATAAAAAAGACACACTAGGATCCTGTAAAAAATCACAGTTTGTAAGACAAGAATGATCAGATACTGGAAATCAAATACTGGTGGCAACAATCTAATACCTGTCTCCATGGTTACATTGCCTCCTCCTTTTCTCTGTGTCTCCTTCACTTCTACCTATTTTATAAGGAAACATGAATTGTATTTAGAGCTCACCCAGGTAACCCAGGGTAAGTGCATTCTTTGCAAAGACCCCTTTTCCAAGTAAGTTCCAATACATTCATCCTTTTTTCATATGAGTTACTAATCACAAATTAGGGGGATTAGGATGTGGACATATCATATTGAGGCCCCCATTTTACCTCCTACAGATGTGCTTTCATTGACTCCATCAAGAGGCCTCTTCTCATCTGACACTGGGAAGGACAGTTTTTTTGTTCCTGGGCATCATGGTCAAGCATGACATCTGTGTTTGCTGCCACCACCTTGTGACTCGAGGAGACCCAGTCCTCGGACAAAGCCACTAAATGCAGAAACAGAATGAAGCCTACTCCCCTGTTCATGTTCATTCCCTGTCTCTGAAGTTCTAGTAATGACAAACAACTGTTTCCTGTTCGACCATATTAGTGATAGGTATTTTTCTCTTCTTAGAACTGAAGGCTACCTCTCTGATGAAGCACAAATAACTCACAATTATTTCAAAATGAGATGATACATCATACCAATCTTACAGATAATGAAATTAGTACAGTGGATGATAATATTGCCTCAAAAGAATACAGTTTACCAGGGACTGGTCTCCATAATTCCTAAATTGGGGTGTGAAAGGTGAATTCCCTTGCCTCACTGTAGGCCTGACTTTGGGTTTCAATTGATATGATCTAATCACAAGATCAGGTGGAAGCCAGTCTCAAGATATGACCACAGTCATGCTTCCATCCTTTTCTGAGATCTCCATGTTCTACAACTTTCCTTCTGAGAGTTATCCATACAAACATTATAAAACTTTGACCTCTGCCTCAGATTCTACCTCTATGGAACTGAGAAAACCATGAGGTAAGAATTGAAATAATTTGTCAAACATAAAAATGTTGCATATCTCAGTGTGGTTTTGATGTGAATTTCCCTGATAGCTAGTGATAACAAACATTTTTTCATGTGTCTTTTTGCCATTTGTGTATCTTCTACAGAGAAGTGCCTCTTCATGTCTCCTGCCCATTTTTTGATGTGTTCATCTTCTTTTTGGATGTTGAGTTTGAGTAGTTCTTTATAGATCTTGCATATCGGCCCTTTGTCTGTAGTGTCATTTGCAAATATCCTCTCCCATTCTATGGGTTGCCTCTTTGTTTTGTTGACTGTTTCCTTTGTTGTACAGAAGCTTTTTATTTTGATGAAGTCCCAGAAGTTCATTTTCGCTTTTGTCTCCTTTGCCTTTGGAGACGTGTCTTGAAAGAAGTTGCTGTGGCCAGTGTCAAAGAGGTTACTGCCTATGTTCTCTTCCAGGATTTTGATGGATTCCTGCCTCACGTTGAGGTCTTTCAACCATTTCAAGTTTACTTTTGTGTGTGGTGTAAGAGAATGGTCTAGTTTCATTCTTCTCTACGTAGCTGTCCAATTTTCTCAGCACTATTTATTGAAGAATCTGTCTTTTTTCCACTGGATATTTTTTCCTGCTCTGTGGAAGATGATTTGACCATAGATTTGTGGGTCCATATCTGGACTCTCTACTCTGTTCCATTGGTCTATTTGTCTGTTTTTGTGCCAGTATGGTGTGGAGGGCCCTGAGCTGATGGAGGAGGAGTAGCGGGAAGGAATGGCAGTGCTTTACTTATGGTACCCTGGCGGGGGTGGCCACCTGCAATGGTATTCCCTCTCACCTCTACCTCCATATGTAAAACACACCATCAGAGGAAATCCCTCTGAAATCTGTCTGAAACAAAAACAAAGAAACAAGATCTTTGAATGACACATTTGAAGGATGGATCTCATAGCATTCCACCCTAAAATAGCAGAATACTCATTCTTCTCGAGTGCACATGGAACTTTCTCCAGAATAGACCACATACTAGGTCACATCTCAGGGCTCAACCAATACCAGAAGATTGATATTATTCCCTGCATATTCTCTGACCACAATGCGGTGAAACTGGAACTCAACCACAACAAAAAGTTCAGAAGAAAATCAAACACTTGGAAGCTAAAGACTGTCCTGCTCAAGAATCTGTGGATCAACCAAAACATCAAAGAACTAAAACACTTAATGGAAACCAATAAAAATGAAGACAACATCAATCCAAAACCTATGGGTTACAGCAAAGGCAGTCCTAAGGGGGAAATATATAGCCATCCAAGCCTCACTCAAAAAAAATTGAAAAATCCCAAATACACCAACTATCATTACATCTTAGAAGACTGGAAAATCAACAACAAACTAAACCAAACCCACACACAAGACAGGAAATAATTCAGATTAAAGCAGAGATCAATGAATTAGAAACTAGAGATACAATAGAACACATCAACGAAACTAGAAGCTGGTTCTTTGAAAGAATTAAGATCGATAAACGATTGGCCAAACTCATCCAAAAGAAAAGGGAGAAAACCCAAATTAATAAAATTATGAATGAAAGGGGAGAGATCATAACTAACACCAAGGAAATAGAAACAATCATCAGAAATTACTGCCAACAATTACATGCCAATAAGTTTAACAATCTAGAAGATATGGATAAATTCCTAGAAACCTATAAACTTCCAAGACTGAAACAGGAAGACATTGACAATCTGAATAGACCTATATCTAGTAATGAGATTGAAGCAGTGATCAGAAACCTCCCCAAGAACAAGAGCCCAGGACTAGACAGATTCCCTGGGGAATTCTACCAAACATTCAAAAAAGAAATAGCACCTATTCTCCTGAAGCTCTTTCAAAAAATAGAAACAGGGAGCGCCTGGGTGGCTTAGTTGGTTAAGCGACTGCCTTTGGCTCAGGTCATGATCCTGGAGACCCGGGATCGAGTCCCACATCGGGCTTCCTGCTTGGTGGGCAGCCTGTTTCTCCCTCTCTCAGTCCCTCTGCTTGTGTTTCCTCTCTGGCTGTGTTTCTCTCTGTCAAATAAATAAATAAAATTAAAAAAAAATAGAAACAGAAGGAAAACTTCCAGACTCTTTCTATGAAGCCAGAATTACTCTAATCCCCAAACCAGACAAAGACCCCATCAAAAAGGAGAACTTCAGACCAATATCTCTGATGAATATGGATGTCAAGATTCTTATCAAGATCCTTGCTAACAGGATCCAATAATACATTAAAAAGATTATCCACCATGACCAGGTGGGTTTTATCCCAGGGATGCAAGGGCAGTTCAACACTCGCAAATCAATCAATGTGATAGAACAAATCAATAAGAGAAGAGAGAAGAACCACATGGTACTCTCAATTGATGCAGAAAAGGCATTTGACAAAATACAACATCCGTTCCTGATCAAAACTCTTCAAAGTATAGGGATAGAGGGAACATTCCTCAACCTCATAAAATCTATCTATGAAAAATCCACAGCAAATGCCATTCTTAATGGGGAAAAACTGACAGCCTTCACTCTGAGATCAGGAACAAGACAAGGATGCCCACTCTCACCACTACTGTTCAACGTAGTGTTAGAAGTACTAGCAACAGGAATAAGACAACAGAAAGAAATAAAATTTATTAAACTTGGCAAAGAAGAAACCAAACTCTCTCTCTTTGCAGATGACATGATACTCTCTGTGGAAAACCCAAAAGACCCTACCCCCAAACTACTAGAACTCATACAACAATTTGGTAATATGGCTGGATACAAAAATCAATGCGCAGAAATCAGTTGTGTTCTTATACACTAACAATGAAAATATAGAAAGGGAAATCAGAGAATTGATTCCATTTACTATAGCACCAAAAACCATAAGATACTTAGGAATAAACCTAACCAAAGAAGTTACAGATCTGTACTTGAGGAACTACAGAACACTCATGAAAGAAATTGAAGCAGACACAAAAAGATGGAAGACCATTCCATGCTCATGAATTGGAAGAATAAACATTGTTAAAATGTCTATACTGCCCAGAGCAATCTATACTTTCAATGCCATTCCGATCAAAGTCCTGTCAACTTCAAAGCATTGGAACAAACAATCCTAATTTTTATATGAACCATAAAAAGACCCCGAATTGATAAGGAATTGTGGAAGAAGAAAAATGAAGCTGGGGGCATCATGTTACCTGACTTCAGGCTTTAGTAAATAATATGTTTATAAATATAATTAAGTTATTATAAAATTCAACTCCTAGAGATATTTCACCTTTAGAGTCATTGAATGTTTCCTATACCTTCCTTCTCTTCCTTATATTTTACATGGGAATATATCATCTATTCTTTGTGATTATTGTGGCCTCTGATCAATGTAGATGGACTTCATTCTCTCTTTTTAACCTCTATATGTTGGCTAATTGAATTTAAATTAAAAAGTTAAGGTGTCTCAGTGGGTTAAAGTCACTGCCTTCAGCTCAGGTCATGATCTCAGGGTCCTGGGATCGAGGCCCCCATTAGGCTCTCTGCTTGGTAGAGAGCGTGCGTCTTCCTCTCTCTGCCTACCTCTCTGCCTACTTGTGATTTCTCTCTCTGTCAAATAAATAAATAAAATCTTAAAAAAAAAAAAAACAACAGCTGGTTGCCTGGG
>PITA01018291.1:0-40832 GCA_004023965.1 Spilogale gracilis
AGTCCCTCAGTTTGTTTCTGTGTCCATAGTCTCTGTTGTTTCGTTTCTCTCCCTAGATTACCCTAGTTCCCATTTACTTTCCTTCTCCCACTGTCCTCCAGTTTACCCCTCATGCACCGCAAGTAAGTGAAACCGTGTGATACTTGACTTTCTCTTCTTGGCTTATTTCACTCAGCATAATCTCTTCCAGTCCAGTCCATGTTGCTACAAAAGTTGGTGCAGTTAAATCTTTAACTGCTTTTGCACCCGCCCTAGAGACAGCATTAGTATTGTTACTGCAGGGTACAGAGTGATTGCTTAAACTCACAGAAGTTGAGACCACTGAGGCACAGGTATCAAGAAATACAGATAAGAGGTACAGAGATATGATTACCAGGAGGAGGATTGAATGGAACTATATGTCTTGAATAAGCACACAAAGGACATATTGCCCTGACCCACAGGGTATGTGGCTTTCCGGATTCTAGGGGGGGGGAGGGAAGCCCAGAGGGGCTTTCATTCACATTTACAGGTACCTCCACCAAAGTTTTCAGGTGGCTTGGGCATGGCGGGAGGGGCAGATCAAGCACCGTCCCTGACAACTCAATTCTACTGTTATAATATGAAAGCAATTGCAGGAAACCCATAAAGAATAGTATGGTTGTGGTCCAGTAAGACTTTATTTATGGGCATAAATATATATAATTTTCATATTTCATGAAATATCATTCTTCTTTATCATTTTTTTTCCATAATTTAAAAATATAAGGACTAGTTTCTGCTCACAGGCCATACAAAACAGAATTTGGCTGACAGGTTGTAGTTTGCTAATTGACGTGGACTATTGTGGTAAGTAGTCGTATTTTTCAGAATATTTTGTTTCTTCCTACAAAGCCTTTTCTTATGGCATCCCCTACTCACCCTGCTCTGTGAGGTTATACTCTCATCTTACTGAAGTCAGGCAAGGTCAAAGTGTTGCAGAAAATAAAAATCAGACTGGTCAGAAACCAAGTGACACTCAGAGAAGTAGGAGAGTTTAGGTTTGTTTTATGTCAGCAGACCCAGATGAGTTCACACTCCAAATTCTGGGCCCCAGGCAGCAGGGTTATGTAGCTTTTATAGGGGAGTGCCAGGGGTCAAGTTCCCAGGTCTATGCTGACTGCTGGTAGGTAGGTTTAAATTGGGAGGCTGCTTTAGATGGAAACAGTGATTAGGGTAGTGCAGGGGCTTCTGGTTATCTCTCGCTATTTCTAGTAACTCTCCCTCTTTTGGGGCCTGCTGGCCTGGACCTGCTCTGGGTAGTTCTCCTCTTCAATATGACTTGCCTTGGACAATGAGATATGGGCTGAAGTGAGGCCACTATGAGACAAAGTCTTAACATCCATGTCTGGGTTCCACCATCACATCTTTCTCTCTGCCACAAATATTGCCACCTCTTATTCAAGAACAAAATGCTAACTACAACCATTGTATTGCAACACTGTGTTAGTAGGCCTAGTGAATGGGATAAGCAAAGATAGTAAAATATTGGAAGAGAAAATTATATTTGATGTTATTTTATACATAGAAAATTCAATAATAAAAGCTTCATAAAATTACTGTGGCATTTTGATGAGGTGACTGAATAAGAGGTAAGTATCAATAGATGTTGTTGTTGTTAACCAGCAAAATTAAGTAACTAATTGAGATAGGAAAAAGAATTCTAATTCATACTACTTAAAAATGAAGGAATGATTAGGAATTAAATTCAACACTGAATTATATATGAAGAAAATGTTGAAAATCTTCTTAAGAGTAAGGCACTGGGTGTGGGGAATGGGGAATGAATCTTGGAACACTGGAAAAAAAATTTAAATAACAATAAAAAAGAAAAAAAAAGAGTAAGGCAAGATATGAAAGTATAAAAATGACCTTCTATATTTTTAAGATGTGAAGACATTGAAAACTTATCAGACTGGAGTTCTAACCAGATTTGGACTGAGGCCTCCAGGCATTTGGAGGATTTGGGTAGAAATCATATGAGAATTTCCTGAGCCCTCAGGCAGTTTGGGCTGAGACATCTGGCAATTTGGAAGAAGTTCTCATCTCATGATCTTCAGAATGCACTCTCAGGCAATTTCTGCCAAGATTTCAGGACAGCTGCCAGAGTTTGATTTGGACGAGATAGGTGTGTTCCCCCCCCCCCCCCCGCCACATTGTCAGGAACCGACACTGCCCCACTGCCCAGCGTCTCTAACTGCAGCTGTCCTGTGGGTCCTGTGACAGAAGGTAAATTGCAGCTTCTTCCAGCGCCTCGCCCGGAGCTCAGTGCTGCCTCCTGTGGCAGCAAGCCGCAGTGTCCTATCTCCAGCACCACTCACTGGGAGCTCAGTGCTGCATCCAATCATGGGATACGTTCCCGGTGCTCTATCCAGAAGAATAATCCAGAGAACTTTGAACTTTTACCACATGTATCCAGATCTCACTGGGTTGAAGTTGAAGTGGGGTGTATTACATCAACCTGGCTAAATTGGAACTCTGTTTTGAAGAATCCCTTCACTGATTCCAGATTCAGAGTTGGCTAAAAGAGAAAGTTGTGTGGTATTGAGCAGGCAGAAGTAAACAGGAGCTGTGATGTTCTGAAGGTCATCTTGGTGGGAGGTAGTGAGAGAGACAGGTGCCTGCAGGTCCCATCTCATCTTAGTCTCTCCCACCAGGTGTCATCAGTTTCCCTTCTGGATTGCTGCTCTGGCCAACTCCCAGTGATCCAGGCATGTATATCAGATGCAGAGCAAAACCTACCACTGACTCCCCATTTGTTCTCTCTGATGACCGTGCTCTGGCAGCTGGGCACACTAGCTTCAAGAGGGCTGCTTGGACCTTGGAACAAACAATCCTAAAATTTATGTGGAACCAAAAAAGACCCTGAATTGCTAAGGAATTGTAAAGAAGAAAAACAAAGCTGGGGACATCACATTACCTGACTTCAGGCTTTATTACAAAGCTGTGATCATCAAGACAGCATGGTACTGGCACAAAAACAGACAAATAGATCAATGGAACAGAGTAGAGAGTCCAGATATGTACCCACAAATCAATGGTCAAATCATCTTCAACAAAGCAGGTAAAAATATCCAGTGGAAAAAAGACAGTCTCTTCAATAAATGGTACTGGGAAAATTGGACAGCTACATATAGAAGAATGAAACTAGACCATTCTCTTAGACCACATACAAAGGCAAACTTGAAATGGATGAAAGACCTCAACGTGAGGCAGGAATCCATCAAAATCCTGGAAGAGAACATAGGCAGTAACCTCTTTGAAATCGGCCACAGCAACTTCTTTCAAGACACGTCTCCAAAGGCAAAGGAGACAAAAGTGAAAATGAACTTTTGGGACTTCATCAAAATAAAAAGCTTCTGCACAGCAAAGGAAACAGTCAACAAAACCAAGAGGCAACCCACGGAATGGGAGAGGATATTTGCAAATGACACTACAGACAAAGGGCTGATATCCAAGATCTATAAAGAACTACTTACTCAAACTCAACATCTAAAAAGAAGATGATCACATCAAAAAAAAATGGGCAGGAGAAATGAAGAGGCACTTCTCCATAGAAGATATACAAATGGCTAACAGACACATGAAAAAATGTTCATCACTAGCTATCAGGGAAATTCAAATCAAAACCATGCTGAGATACCACCTTACACCAGACAGAATGGCCAAAATAAACAAGTCAGGAAACAACAAGTGTTGGGGAGGCTGTGGAGAAAGGGGAACTCTCTTACACTGTTGGTGGGAATGCAAGTTGGTGCAGCCATTTTGGAAAACAGTGTAGAGATTTCTTTAAAAATTGAAAATAGAGCTACCCTATGACGCTGCAATTGCACTACTGGGTATTTACCCCAAAGATACAGATGTAGTGCAAAGAAGGGCCCTATGCACCCCAATGTTCATTGCAGCAATGGCCACAATCACCAAACTGTGGAAAGAGCCAAGGTGCCCTTCAACAAATGAATGGATAAAGAAGATGTGGTACATATACACAATGGAATACTATGCCTCCATCAGAAAGGATGAATATCCAACTTTTGTAGCAACATGGACCAGATTGGAAGAGATTATGCTGAGTGAAATAAGCCAAGTAGAGAAATTCAAGTATCACATGGTTTCACTTAGTTGTGGTGCCTAAGGGGTAATATACAGGGCAGTAGGAGAAGGAAAGTAAATGGGAAGTAGGGTAATTTGGGGAGGGAAACGAAACATGAGCGACTTTGGATTCAGAAACAAACTGAGGTGAGGGTCTTGGAGGGAAGGGGATGGGGGGATGGGAGAGCCTAGTGGTGGGTACTGAGGGCTCATATTGCATGGAGCCCTGGGTGTGGGGCATAAACAAAGAATCTTGGAACACTGAAAAAATAAAATAAAATATAAAAAATAATTTAAACACACACACACACACACACACACACACACACACACACACAGGGCTGCTTGGAGACTTTACTCTGATCCTTCAACTCCTTTCAGATTCTTACTTCTCCAGCATTTCCTGGAATTTTGTAGGATCTTGTTTCTACATTACATCCCTTATTTCATAATACTCATAATGGCTTTGCACCTCTGAATACTGACTGAAGAATTTATAGCAGCTAAAAATAGGGGTCCTCAGCAACAGAAAACTTAAAAAATGTGGCTTTCGGTCTGAGTGGTTTCAGAGGTCTGAAGGTTTAAAAAAGAAAAAAAAGAAGACCATTAGTGAAGGCTTGAGGGATAGTAAGAAAATTTTTATAAGACTGAGGAAAGGAGGACCCATGTTATATAGTGGTGAAACATTTGGTGGAATTATAGGCTTCAGCAAATGGAAGTTAGATGGATACTTAATGAACTTAGGGTCTGACTAATGTTTCAAAGCAGAATTTTGTAGGGGATAAGTAGCTACTTTCAGCTGACAATAACAAAGTATAGGAGAAGCTACATGGGTTAGAGGGCAACTATGTAATTTCAAGCAGAATTTAGAAGAAATACAAAGGAGTCAGAATTTACTGTGTTGGAAGTAAAGCAGTTTATCATTCTCAGCCTCTCCAGATAGCAAGATATTTTAAAGGTAATAAATGGCCTCAAGGAAAAGATAATATTCAGAGCACTTACAGCTTAACATACCCTTAGAATAAGTTAACTTTAGCTCAGACAAAATATATTTAAGGTGGTGTCTTTAAGCTGGACAAAAATTCTTCTAAAATCAAGGGTGTGCCTTGTACACCTGTCAATTGGACATTTGGGCTTCTAAGAATCTCAAGATTATTCTCCCCTATCAGTCTTACATGGAGGACAAGGTAGAGAGATGCTTATCTTGGGAAAAAATGTGGTATGGCTTCTGTCCAATAGAATGTTATTGTGACTTTGGTCTAATTTTATACATGAGAAATTCACAAAAGTTTTAAAGAAATTGTATCATCTTGGATTGAAAGTCACAAAGTCAGTTTATAATAAAAAGGGGACTCTGGGCCCTCAAGTTCCTACGGGCAGGAAACAAGTTGAGAAATTTTTAATTTTTAATAAGTCATTTCTTATAGTAAAAGAAGGATTATTTAGAGGATGGAGTCAAAAATCACAGAGAACTATTCCCAGGTAGCTACAGTGGGCCCTGAGCAACTGATGCTGTGGGTTCAGTTAGAGGACACAATTGCTTCCACCAGTGACTATGTACTTCCTCCCTCACCTTCCCTTTGGAATGAGAGGAATGGCAGTGATGATCCTCTGCTTGTCCTACATGGGGTATATATGAAGCTGAGAATTTGTCTCCTTAGTTCACAGGTCTTCAAATTTAGATAAACTACCCAAGAAGCTGCAACCAAGGAGCCACAATGGAGAAAATGTATCTTGTTTGTTTCCTTATTATGTTCAACTAGGCACTGCACAGTTCATAATTAGTATTTGATGTACTGTTCAGTGATTCATTAGTAAGTATAATACCCAGTGCTCATCACAGCACGTGGCCTCCTCAATACCCATCACCCTGTTACCGCCTCCTCTCATGCTCCTCCCTTCTGAAATCCTCAGATTGTTTTTGGTATTCATAGTCTCTCATGTTTCATCCTCCTCTCTGATTTCTCCCCCTTTTGATTTCTCTCCCTTCCTCCATGGTCCTCCATGCAATTGCTTATGTTCCACATAGGAGTGAAACCATATAATTGTCTTTCTCTGCTTGACCTACATCACTTGACATAATCCTCTCCTGTCTCATCCATGTCAATGCAAATTGTGGGCATTCATCTTTTCTGATGGCTGAATAATATTCCATTGTATATAGAATGGCATTTTCTTTATTCATTCATCTGTTGAAAGGCATCACAGCTCCTTCCACAGTTTGGCTATGGTGGACATTGCTGCTGTGAACATTGGGGTGCAGGTGCCCCTTCTTTCACTATATATGTATCTTTGGGTAAATACCTAATAGTGCAATTGCTGGATCATAAGGTAGCTCTATTCTTAATATCTTGAGGAACCTCCATACTGTGTTCCAGAGTGGCTGTCCCAGTTTGCATTCACACTAACATTGTAAGAGGGTTCCCCTTTCTCCACATTTTTGCCAACATTTGTTATTTCCTGCCTTGTTAATTTTTGCCATTCTAAATGGTGTAGGGTGGTATCTCATTGTGGTTTTTATTTGCATTTCCCTGATGGCTAATGATGTTGAGCATATTCTCATATGTCTGTTGGCCATTTGTATGTCTTTCATGGAGAAGTGTCTGTTCATGTCTTCCAACCATTTTTTGACTATTGGTTATTGATTAGTATATTGGCATTATTGGTTAGTAGAATTTATACAGCAATTCAGCAATGTGGCAAGATACAAAATCAATACACAAAAATCAGTTGCTTTTCTATATGCTAACAACAACACTGTAGAAAGAGAAAGTAAGCAATTGATTCCATTCACAATAGCAACAAAATCCATAAAACACCTAGTAATAAACCTAATAAAGAGGTAAAGGACCTACACTCAGAAACTACAGAACACCTATGAAAGAAATTGAAGAAGACACAAAAATACAAAAAAAACCACATTCCATGCTTATGGATCAGAAGAATAAACATTATTAAAATGTCTATTATCCCCAGAGCAATTTAAACTTTCAATGTCATCCTTATTAAAATACCATTGACATTTTTCAAAGAGCTAGAACAAATAATCCTAAAATTTGTATGGAACAAGAAAAGACCCCGAATTGCCAAGGAAATGATGGAAAAGAAAAACAAAGCTCGGGGCATCATGGTGCCTGACTTTAAGCTATATGAAAAAGCTGTGATCACTAAGACAGCATGGTATTGTCACAAAAACAGGCACATAGACCAATGGAACAGAATATAAACTCCAGAAATGGACCCTCAACTCTATGGTCAACTAATCTTTGACAGATCAGGAAAAGAATATTCAAAGGAAAAATGACAGTCTCTTCAATTAGTGGTGCTAGGAGAATTAGACAGCTACATATAGAAGAATGAAACCAGACCATTCCATTACACTGTACACAAAGATAAACTTCAAAATGGATGGAATACCTCAATGTGAGACAGGAATCTACCCAAATCCTGGAGGAGAACATAGGCAGTAACAACTTTGACATTAGCCACAGCAACTTTTTTCAAGATACATCTCCAAAGGCAAGGGAAACAAAAGCAAAAATGAACTTTTGGGACTTCTTCAAGATGAAAATCTGCACAGCAAAGGAAACCAAACAAACAGGCAGCCCATGGAATGGGAGAAAATATTTGCAAATGACATTACAGATAAAGGACTGATATCCAAGATCTATAAAGAACTTCTCAAACTCAACACTCAAAAAACACTCATAGTTGTTTCTAAAACTAGGCTGAGCCAATTAAGTGTTAAACTGAAGAGAAGGAAGGATCTCTATTGATTTTATACAAACGCATAGGACTGAAAGTGAAAAATCAACATCCCTACTGGATGTGAACTAAGATTTTTTTTAAAGATTTTATTTATTTATTTGACAGAGAGAAACACAGTGAGAGAGGGAACACAAGCAGGTTTAATGAGAGAGGGAGAAGCAGGCTTACCGCTGCTCAGGAAGCCCAATGCAGGGCTCGATCCTGGGACTCCAGGATCATGACCTGAGCTGAAGGCAGATGCTTAATGGCTGAGCCACCCAGGCGCCCCATGAACTAAGATTTATGGGGATTTATTTCATCACTTTTACACTCAGGCCAGCACCAGAATGATATGAACGTTTTAGCAGAAAATTAACGTACTCATATCATTGGAGATAAGAGTGTTTTAAATTAGCACTCAGTGCAGCCCACCTCTCTGCATGCCTCTATAACTTCATCATGGAATGGTTATTCTTGCTTTGTATAAATGAAGTTCTCCAGATGAAACTCCTGAGATAACAGCAGAATAACCTTTAGAATAACCAATTTACTTCTTTTTCTTATTCCTCCCAAACCCTGTAACTCCCTTCAGACACTGGAAAATAATTCAGTTTCATAATTATTAAAATTTAATGTAATTTAGAATCTTTGGAACCAGTGTCTTGTGCAGATCTGATCTTTGTCCTTGATTTCACAAGCATGTCTTCTGCCAGCTTGGAGAAGGGAGGTGGCAGGGGCTGTTGGTTGAATAGTTTGTGGGTGGACATGCACTTTCATACAATAACCAACTTTATCTGTTTTCAGTTACCTGAAACAACCTGCCTTAAATGTTCTGATTAATCTTATTTTCCCCTCATGGATTTGGAAGTGAGAATTTAGAATGTTCATTTTGGCAAGAACTATGCCTATTTACATATTATCTGGCCAAGAATCATTAAATTCTCTGTCTCCCTCTTTCTCAGCAAAAGAAAGAATGAAGAGTGAATATGGAAACTCTATAAGACTTAAACATATGGCAACCAAATGCAGGGATCATCAGCCAAAAGATAGGGGAACTCTGGCTTCAGCACTGGGTTGATGGCAAAAATGATGATGGAAATTTGATAAATTCTTCTTGTAAGTGGGGATATTCCCAGGCCAGCTGAGAGTCTGGAAGCCCTGAATACTGGGAATAAGAAGAGGACAACAAATGTTACATTATGCACAGTCTCGATGCTCGCAGGTGAAGAATATTGTTAAATATTAATTCAACTAACATTACTATGCTTGGTGCTAAGGTACAGTATTTCTCTGTCGTCAAGGAGTTCATTGCCTGATAAGGATAGCATTTTCTTCCAATATGCAGTAAGAATTGTGTTTAAAGATATACAATACTTTTATTTGATAAAATGAAGCAAAGGCCAAGAACAAAAAATGTTGGTCATTTTCTGGATATTGTTTTTAGAACTTGAGGACTGATTATCCCATTGTTCAATAATCATCTTTTCTCAGTGTATCTCCCCCCAGTCATATAAAACAATGACTTTCTACCAAAAATTCCCATTTTTCTTGTCTCTGTGTTATAAAATAATAGCCAGATAATTCCTCAAGGTTCAGCCTACATGCATATGGGATGACTTAGGAGAATGGCATGGAGAAAGGGGCCACACAACACAGTGGCAAATTTTGAGGGTATAGAATGATAAAAATTAGTTTCAAATGTATCTGCACATCTTGATGGTCATTAGAATTTGGGGAAATTACTTAGTTCTGTAAGTCTCACTTTTCTCACTGTAACAAAGTAATGATAATGATAGTACTAATCTCCTAGTGATGTGAGAACCAAAGGAAATAGGTTGAGTAAAGGGCCCAGAACAGTGCCTGGCACCTTGTAAGCAGCCAGTCGATATTTGCCTCTTATTTGGGGAGGGGGTAATATATATATATATGACACAACAGAGGGGACTTTTGTGGTATAGAGAGATTTGGTAAAAAAATAGAAATATATATATATTCTTAAATTTATTTATTTATTTATTATTTATTTACCTATAATTGATATACCATATCCCATTAGTTTAATGTTGCAGTATTTTTATATATTACAAAAAGACCTCCACAATAATCATTACCATCTGTCATGATACAAAGTTACTACAGTATTACATACTATATTCCCCTATTCTGTACCTTATGTCCCCATTACTTATTTATTTTATAACTGGAAGTTTGTACCTTTGAATCCCTTTCACCTATTTCACTCCCCCAGCCCTCACTCTCTATAAACAATAATTGTTTTCCTGTATCTATAAGTTCATTTCTATTTTGTTTTGTTTGTCCATTTATTCTGGTTTTTTTTTAGATTCCACGTATAAGAAAAATGATACCATATTTGTCTTTCTCTATCTGACTTATTTCACTAACATAACACCCTCTAGGTCCATCTATGTTGTCACAAATGGCAAGATATCATTATTTTTCATGGTTCTGACTGTATTTATATATCACAACTTCTTTATCCATTCATGTGTCAATAGACGTATATGTTACTTCCTTGTCTTTGGCTAACACTATAATGAACATAGGGGCACATATATTTTCTGTGAATTGATGTTTTTGTTTTCTTTCAATGAGTACCCAGTAGTGGAATTGCTGGATCATATTGTAGTTCTATTTTTTAATTTTCTGAGGAACCTCTATATGACTTTCCATTGCACCTGCATCCATTCACATTTCCACAAACAGTGCACAAGTGTTCCCTTTTGTCTACATCCTTGGCAACTCTTGTGGTATTTTGTGTGTGTGTCTTTTTGATAATAGCCAATCTGAGATGTATGAAGTGATATTTCATTGTGGTTTTTTTTTAATCCTTTTTTTTTATTGTTACCAAAATTTTTTTTTCCAGTGTTCCAAGATTCATTCCCCATTCCCCACACCCAGTGCTCCACACTTTAGGTGTCCCCAGTACCCACCACCAGGCTCTCCCATCCCTCCACCCCCCTCCCTCCAAGTCCCTCGGTTTGTTTCTGTGTCCAAAGTCTCTGTTGTTACGTTTCCCTTCCTCGATTACCCTAGTTCCCATTTACTTTCCTTCTCCCACTGTCCTCCAGTTTACCCCTCATGCACCGCAAGTAAGTGAAACCATGCGATACTTGACTCTCTCTTCTTGGCTTATTTCACTCAGCATAATCTCTCATAATCAACATGAAGTCCAGTTCATGTTGCTACAAAAGTTGGATATTCATCCTTTCTGATGGAGGCATAGTATTCCATTGTATATATGTACCACATCTTCTTTATCCATTCATCTGTTGATGGGCACCTTGGCTCTTTCCACAGTTTGGCGATTGTGGCTCATTGTGGTTTTGATCTGTATTTCCTTGGTGATTAGTGATGTTAAACATCTTTTCATGTGCCTGATGGCCATCTCTATGTCTTCTTTGGAAAAATATGAATTCAAAATCTTTTAAGTTGGGTTTTTAATTGGATTGTTTTTTTATATCAAGTTGTGTAAGTTTTTAAATATATTTTGAATATTAACCCCTTATTGGATGTATGATACACTGATAGCATCTTCCATTCAATAAGTTGCCTTTTTGTTTTGTTGCTGACTTCCTTTGCCATGCAAAAGCTTTTTAATTTGATATAATCTCATTTGTTTATTTTAACTTTTGTTGTCCATTGTCTGAGGAGACATAGCCCCCCAAAAGTTTTGCTAAGCCAATGTCAAAGAGTTTATTACCCATTTTCTTTTAGGAGTTTTATGGTTTCAAGTATTACATTCACGTCTTTAAGCCATTTTGAATTAATTTTCTACATGGTGTAAAAAGTCGCTCATTTTCATTATTTTTCATATAATTGTCCAGTTTTCTCAACACCATTAATTGAAGACACTGTTTTTTAGTCTTCACATGTTTGTGGAGGTTTTTTCTAGTTTTCTTAAAATTTCTAATTTCATATTGATGTGGTCAGAAAAGATGTTTGATGTGATTTCAGTTTTCTTGAATTTGTTGACTTATTTTGTGGTCTAAAAAGTAATGTGACTTGGAGAACATTCCATGTGCACTTGAAAAGAATGTACATTCTGCTGTTTTGGGTGAAATGTTCTGCATACCCTTGACCTTTAAACAATGCAAGTGTTGGCGCACCAACTTCCCATGCAGTCAAAAACTCATGTATAACTTTTGACTCCCCTCAACCTAAACTATTATTAGTCTATTATTTACTAGAAGCCTTACCAATAACACAGTTGATTAACACATATTTTGTATATTATATGTATTATGTAGAGTATTATTACAATAAAATAAACTAGAGAAAAGAAAATAATAAGGAAGAAATATACATTTATAGTACTGTACTGTGTAGTATGGAAAGAGCCAAGATGTTCTTCAACAGATGAATGGATAAAGAAGATATGATCCATATATACAATGGAATATTACACTTCCATCAGAAAGGATGAATACCCAACTTTTGTAGCAACAGAGATGGAATTGGAGGAGATTATGCCGAGTGAAACAAGCCAAGCAGAGAAAGTCATATATCATATAGCCCTTTGTCTTAGTGTCATTTGCAAATATCCTCTCCCATTCCATGGGTTGCCTCTTGGTTTTGTTGACTGTTTCCTTTGCTGTACAGAAGTTTTTTTATTTTGATGAAGTCCCAAAAGTTCATTTTCACTTTTATCCCCTTCGCCTTTGGAGATGTGTCTTGAAAGAAGTTGCTGTGGCCATGTCAAAGAGGTTACTGCCTATGTTCTCTTCCAGGATTTTGATGGATTCCTGCCTCACGTTGAGGTCTTTCATCCATTTTGAGTTTGCCTTTGTATGTGGTGTAAGAGAATGGTCTAGTTTCATTCTTCTATATGTAGCTGTCCAATTTTCCCAGCACCATTTATTGAAGAGACTGTCTTTTTTCCACTGGATATTTTTACCTGCTTTGTTGAAGATGATTTGACCATTGATTTGTGGGTACATATCTGGACTCTCTACTCTGTTCCATTGATCTATTTGTTTGTGCCAGTACCATGCTGTCTTGGTGATCACAGCTTTGTAACAAAGCCTGAAGTCAGGTAACATGATGCCCTCAGGTTTGTTTTTCTTCTTCACCAATTCCTTAGTGATTCGGGGCCTTTTTTCAGTTCCATATAAATTTTAGGATTTTTTGTTCCAACGCTTTGAAGAATGTTGGTGGAATTTTGATCGGAATGACATTGAAAGTATAGATTGCTCTGGGCAGTATAGACATTTTAACAAAGTTTATTCTTCTGATCCATGAGCATGGAATGCTCTTCCATCTTTTTGTGTCTTCTTCTATTTCTTTCATGAGTGTTCTGTAGTTCCTCGAGTACAGATCCTTAACTTCTTTGGTTAGGTTTATTCCTAAGTATCTTATGGTTTTGGGAGTTATAGTAAATGGAATTGATTCTTGATTTCCCTTTCTATATTTTCGTTGTTAGTGTATAAGGACACAAGTAATTTAATGCCCGTGGAACTCAACCACAACAAAAAGTTTGAAAGAAAACCAAACACTTGGAAGCTAAAGACTATCCTGCTCAAGAATCTGTGGATCAACCAGGAAATCAAAGAAGAACTGAAACACCTCATGGAAACCATTGAGAATGAAGATACATCAATCCAAAACCTATGGAATACAGCAAAGGCAGTCCTAAGGGGGAAATACATAGCCATCCAAGCCTCACTCAAAAATATTGAAAAATCCCAAATACACCAACACTCATTACACCTTAAAGAACTGGAAAATCAACAACAAGTTAAACCAACCCCACACACAAAACATGAAATAGTTAAGATTAGAGCAGAAATCAATGAATCAGAAACTAGAGATACAGTAGAACACATCAACGAAACTAGAAGCTGGTTCTTTGAAAGAATCAATAAGATCGATAAACCATTGGCCAAATTAATCCAAAAGAAAAGGGAAAAGACCCAAATTAATACAATTATGAATGAAAGGGGAGAGATCATGACTAACACCAAGGAAATAGAAACTATCAACAGAAATTACTATCAACAACTATATGCCAATAAGTTTAACAATCTAGAAGATATGGATATATTCCTGGAAATTATAAACTTCCAAGACTGAAACAGGAGGACATTGACAATCTGAATAGACCCATATGTAGTAACGAGATTGAAATCGTGATCAAAAACCTCCCCAAAACATTGAGTAATGTATAGAATTGTCAAATCAATATGTTGTACACCTGAAACTAACATGACATTGTATGTCAACTATCCTACAATAAAAAATGAAATTTAAAAAAAACTCCCAAAAAGCAAGAGCCCAGGACCAGACAGATTCCGTGGGGAATTCTACCAAACATTCAAAGAAGAAATAACATCTCTTCTCCTGAAGCTCTTTCAAAAAATAGAAACAGAAGGAAAACTTCCAAACTTTTCGATGAAGCCAGCATTACTCTAATCCCCAAACCAGACAAAGACCCCACCAAAAAGGAGAACTTCAGACCAATATCGCTGATGAATATGGATGCCAAGATTCTTAACAAGGTCCTTGCTACAGGATCCAACAATACATTAAAAAGATTATCCACCATGACCAGGTGGGATTTATCCCAGGGAAGCAAGGGTGGTTCAACACTCACAAATCAATCAACGTGATAGAACAAATCAATAAGAGAAGAGAGAATAACCACATGGTACTCTCAATTGATGCAGAAAAGGCATTTGACAAAATACAACATCTGTTACTGATCAAAACTCTTCATGATATAGGGATAGAGGAAACATTATTCAACCTCATAAAATCAATCTACAAAAAAACCCAGTGAATATCATTCTCAATGGGGAAAAACTTCCCTCTGAGATCAGGAACAAGACAAGGATGCCCACTTTCACCACTACTATTCAACATAGTGTTAGAAGTCCTAGCAACAGCAATCAGACAACAGAAAGAAATAAAAGGTATTCAACTTGGCAAAGAAGAAGTCAAACTCTCCCTCTTTGCAGATGACATGATACTCTATGTGGAAAATCCAAAGACTCTACCCCCAAACTACTAGAACTCATGCAACAATTCAGTAATGTGGCAGGACACAAATTCAATGCACAGAAATCAGTGATGGCATTTTATAGTGAAGATATCCTAAACTCAAGTTAATGAGATGGTGCACTCAGTGGCAATGTTCTTATTAATGGCAACCCCATTATTCTAATAATCACAGTGGCATATTTAACTTTTCATAAACTTCATCCCCCTATGCAATCAGTGACTGAGTTTATCAGTTCTCCCTACAGAAAATTTTATTTTTTTCTTTTGCATCTGAATTGCCTGTTTCATTACTAGTAGTAGTGCTCTTGAATTTAAACCAACTAACTCAAAAGGCACAAAAAGTTTCTTCATCACCAGGATGACTTGGCTTTTAGATAGATTACAGGACAGAAATCAACTTATCTCATAACATATCCGTAAGCAGGGGTCTTAAGGCACGATTTTCCATATCACACACACTGTGCTTGGGATACATGTGGTCAGGAGAGATGAAGTAAAGCACATGTGTACAATCTAAATCAGGAGGATGTCACTTCTTGAGACCTTTTACCTGAATATTTTCCATGGCACAGAGCTTTCACAGGTACATGTGACTAGTTCTCACTCTTTGAGGCAGCTGAATTCACCAACACAACTTAAAAACAATGTAACTATGAAATGCAAGTGCTTGCTTTGGCAAATCATCAACAGTTGGGTTCCCAGTCAACAGCTGGGTTCTTAGCCAACAACTGGGTTCTCATTTATCAAACTCCCAACAAATTCTTGAGTTAATGTTGCAGGAAAATGGACAGGTGTTCAAATCCTAAATGTTCCTGAAGCTAATGTAATGGTCTCAGAACTTGTCTCCTCATATCTTTGGTTTTGCTTACCACAGTTTCAGTTTCTCTCAACTGCAATCTGGAAGCAGATGATCCTCTTTCCGATGTTCTCTCAGAAAGCCAGTAATAGTCGAATGTTACACAACATCACATGTTTATGTCATTCATCTCATTTCATCTCAACATGTAAGTATTTTGTCATCTGACAGCATCACTAGAAGAGTGAGCACATTATGATAAGATACTTTGAGAGAGACAGAACATTCATATAACTTTTGTTACAGTATATTGTTATAGTTGCTCTATATAATAGTTCTACACAAGGAAGTTCTCTTGGAAAGCAGATTTTATACTCATTTTTTATTACTTCTCTCAACTGGCTTTTGCAGATTCTGTGAAAGTTTTGTTTCCTTCATAAAATTTGAACCAGTATGAAATGTCAACCTGAGAGAATTCTTATAAGCATTTAAAGAAGATGACTTCATGAAATATTAATATCTTAAAAGATGATTTTTTGAGCTTTCCCTTTCTTGGTGAGTCACAGGCATGTCCATATCCTTGAAGAAAATTAGGTTTGTTATGGAAAAAATGCAAAGAGAAAGAAAGTATTGATGCGCAGGTATTTTAATCTCCAAAATAGGTTGCTGAGAGTCATAAGGAAAAGTTCAGAGATAGATAGGGAAATTATAATAAGTTGGGAAGAGAACACAGGAAGAAGCATATGGTATCCTCTGTCCATTGCTGCCTGGGTCACTTCCACTCTCAGGTGACAGGATTGGACCTGGGAGAATATGTGGAAAGGATGGGGTCAACACAGAAAGATCCATGTCTTCTGACTGGTGTCCTGAATGGCCAACACCATTGCTCATTGTCAAGGCTCCAAACCATCCCAAATCTTTCCATAAACAGCATGGCTGGATTTGCTGAAAGTACATCTGTTTTTCAGAACTTCAGTGGCTGAGGACCCACACTTGACATGAACCACTTTCAGCAGTTTTCTTACAGCCTCATTTCTACCAATACAGCAAAGTAATTTTAGACCAAGAAAGTTGTCAGGGCTGCCAAGTGGATTTTATTTTATGTTGGCTCGGGTTGGTTGGTGGCCAGTACATGGTGTGTGGTGAAAAGGATTGTGATGCCTTGTACAGTGTTGTGATGCCATGTACAGAAAGAGTATGGGGACCATGTGGCTGTGCCTTCCCTAAGATCAAGAGCACTGAGTAGTAGTGGAATTAGCACCCAGTATTTCTTGACTTAATTTGTTTATTAAATGAGAACTCTAACCTCATGTAAGCAAAATAACTTGTTCCAAGTCATCTGGCTAGTTAGTGGCAGATCCAGGATTAAATCTGTTTTCAGATGCCTATGCTGATTTTCAGTCTTCTTTTACTCCAGTTCAGGTCAAAAGTATTTCTTTGACACCAAATACACTGTGCAATTTGGTCCCTTGTTCCCATCAGGAATCTTCCATTCAGAGTAGTCCAGTCCTTCATATAGGCCTGGTGTGTTTGCATTTCTTCATATTTGTTTATACTATGTACCTTCACATACACCATTCTTCCCCTCAACTTGACCAGTTGCAGTCCAGGGCATCCTCTGAGATCCAGATCTGTCCTACCTCCTCTATGACATCCATCCAGATTGAAGTGATTTCTTGTTTTTCTGAATTTCTTTATAATAAGCTGTCACTTAACATAAATTCCCTTGCCAGTAAAAAGGCAGAGAGGAAGAGTGGGAGAGAGGGAAACAGGTTGAGGGAGATGAGAAAGAGAGAGAGAGAGAGAAAGAGAGAGAGAGATTTGACATAAAAAATGGTATTTGGAAATGAAATTATAGATTATTAGAAAAAGTATCTTATAAATAATTTGGTTTAACCTCTTCATTTTACAGATGGAGAAACATGTTCAGGCTTTCCATACATGCCTGTTTTTTGAACCCACACTCAAATCATTTGTGGCACTGGGTGTCTACACAGCAACAGGAAAGGAGAGATGACAGTTGTTTGGTTAATTTGATTAGTGTAGAAGCAATATGGAAAACTTTCTGGACAGAAGCTTCCTGAAAACACAGTGACCAGAAGGGTGCCCAGTGACCTAGTCTATGTGTGTCTACATTGAGAATATTACTGGGAGTAAAATCTTGGCAGGAGGGACTAAGGTTAATGCTCTTTGAGTGTTCACCATGTGGAAGATGCTGTGCTAAACACTTCATAAATATACTTACCCTTCCTTGGCTGTGTACACATGGAGATTTAATGAATTAATACACTACATTATACTAGGTACAGAAAGCTGAGTAGAAGTGCCTAACATTTCCATTGGATCCCCTAGAGCAGTGGCTCTCAACCTTGGATTCTGATTAGAATAAGGTAGGAGATCACTTAAAAAAATTCCCGAACTACCCCCACCTCCCACAGTCCCCAAGAGACAGAGTCAAAATCACTGGAAACATCCTCTAGGAATCTGTGTGTGTGTTTGTTTTTAAAGCTCCCCACATGGTTGTGAATTTGAAGACTTCTTTCTTAAAGGGAAAGCATATGGATGGATATAATTATTTTTTATTTATTTTTATTTTTATTATTATGTTATGTTAGTCACCATACTGTGTATTAGTCTTTGATATAGTGTTCCATGATTCATTGTTTGTGTGAAACACCCAGTGCTCCATGCCATAGTGCCCTTCTTAATACCCATCGCCAAGGTAACCCATCCCTCCACCGTCCTCCCCTCCAAAATCCTCAGTTTCTTTCCCAGAGTCCAGAGTGTCTCATAATTTGTCTTCCCATCTGATTCCCCCCCTTTATTTTTCCCTTCCTTCTCCTGATGTCTCCCATGCTATTCCTTATGTTCCACAAATAAATGAAACCATATGATAATTGACTTTCTCTTCTTGACTTATTTAATTTAGCATAATCTCCTCCAGTTCCAACCATGTTGATGCAAAAGTTGGGTATTCATCCTTTTTGATGGCTGAGTAATACTCTGTTGTATATATTGAACCACATCTTCATTATCCATTCATCTGTTGAAGGGCACCTTGGCTCTTTCCACAGTTTTGATTGTGGTCATTGATGCTATGAACATTGGAGTACACGTGGCCCTTCTTTTCACTACATCTGTATCTTTGGAGTAAATGCCCAGTAGTACAATTGCAGCATCATAGGGTAGTTCTATTTTTAAGTTTTAAAGGAATCTCCACACTGTTTTCTTTTTTTAAGATTTTATTTATTTATTTGACAGAGAGGTCATAAGTAGGCAGAGAGGCAGGCAGAGAGAGACGAGGAAGCAGGTTCCCTGCTGAGCAGAGAGCCGACATGGGCCTTGATCCCAGGACCCTGAGAACATGACCTGAGCCGAAAGCAGAGGCTTTAGCCCACTGAACTACCCAGGCGCCCTCCACACTGTTTTCAAAAGTGGCTGCACCAACTTGCATTATCACCAACAGGGTAAGAAGGTTCCCCTTTCTCCACATCCTCTCCAACACTTGTTTCCTGTCCTGTTAATTTTGGCCATTCTAACTGTGTAAGCTGATATCTCAATGTGCTTTTGATTTGAATTGCCCTGATGGTTAATGATGTTGAAAAATTTTTCAAATATCTGTTAGCCATTTGTATGTCTTCTTTGAAGAAGTGTCTGTTCGTGCCTTCTGCCCATTTTTTTGACTTGATTATTTGGTTTTTTGGGTGTTGAGTTTGAGAAGTTCTGCACAGATCTTGGATATCAGTCCTTTATCTGTGTGTCATTTGGAAATATCTTCTTTCATTCCATGGGTTGCTTCTTTGTTTTTGACTGTTTCATTTGCTGTGCAGAAGCTTTTTGTCTTGATCAAGTCCCAGAAGTTCATTTTTGTTTTTGTTCCCCTTGTCTTTGGAGAGGTGTCTTGAAAGAAATTGCTGTGGCTGATGTCAAAGAGGTTACTGTCTATGTTCTCCTCTAGGATTTGGATGGATTCTTGTCCCACATTGGGACTTTCATCCATTTAGAGTTTATCTTTGTGTGTGATGTAAGCAAATGGTTGAGTTCATTCTTCTGTATATAGCTGTCCAATTTTCCCAACACCATTTATTAAAGAGACTGTTTTTTCCTCCATTGGGTATTTTTCCTACTTTTTCAAAGATTAGTTGACATAGAGTTGAGGGTCCATATCTGGGCTCTCTATTCTGTTCCATTAGTCTATGTGCCTGTTTGTGTGCCAGTACCATACTGTTTTGGTGATCACAGTTTTGTGATATAGCTTGAAATCAGGAAACATGATACCCCCAGCTTTGTTTTTCTTCTTCAACATTTCCTTGGCAATTCAGGGTCTTTTCTGGTTCTATACAAATTTTAGGCTACCTCTTTTCTGGTTCTTTCACCTCTTATTTTTCATACAGCTCTGGACTGGTAGTTCAGAACCATTCTTGATTTTCCATTTGAAGAGTTCTGTGACTATATCTATGCAGTCAGACGGATTTGGGTTTGAGTCCTCGTTAGGTATCTATAACTCTGAAAGTGAAATTAACCAGTGTACTTAAGGTAAATATAGATTTATCTCCCATCTGCTTTTCTTAGCTATCTTCATTCTGATTTCCAATTTTCTAAGAATGCTAGCACTTACTCACTCAAAATGACAGGTGCAGAGAGGACTGTAAATACTGAATAGTGCACACTGCCATTGCTATACCCTCCTAATCTTATGGCATTGCTGTTGTAGGTGTGTTCTATACAACTATCTGGAAGCATGTCCGCTTACCAGTGGTGTTATTCTTGGACCAGATCATGTAATAGCTTCAGTGATACCTCACGCTACTTACCAAAGGGCTCAGCTCTTTTAATTAATGTTAAGCTATTTTCCCTTCAAGGATGCCTCCATGCCGTGTGGGTTGATTTCCAGCACACTCTCACTGCCCAACCAGCAGTACCCTAACTTCTCTGAGCCCCTGATGATGAGCTCAGGCCAGGAGCCCTGCTACCTTTTTCATTTTGAGCTCTTGATTAGTCTACTATGTCAAGTTCCCATAACTTTGGATCTCCAGGCCAGGATTGGGCTTGATTCCTTCCCTCTCAAAAGACCCTCAGCCCCTTTTGTCAATTAGTTCATCCCCTTTCCAGAGCTCTTTATACTCATGGGACAGGGAGCTTTCTCAACTTCACACACATGGTCCTGTTACACTTTCACAATGGGACAATGGGTGCTTACAGGCTATATGTTTTAAAACACAGTGACCATTAATGAACCATATTTTATCATGTGTGGCTCCCAGTGATCTCAGCCTGCTGGTATTATATTCTGCATAACCCTCCTTTTGTATGTGGGCAGGACATAATGACTCACTTCTGGTAGATGGAATATGGCAAGACTTATAGGATATCATTTCTGAGGTTAGGTTACAATGACATTGTGGCTTCTATCTTGGGTTCTCACCCTTTATCTCACTCACTTGGCCAGAAATAAGGCAGCTTCCATGTTGTGAATAGTTGTGGGAAGAGACTCGTATGTCAACTAACTGATGATTTCAGCTAACAGCCTACCAACAATGACATGAGTCAACTTGAAACTGGGTCCTCCTCCAGTTGAACCTTGAAAGGACCATAGCCTCAGCCAACAATTTGAACGCAGCCTGTGAAAGACCTTGAGCCAGAGTTACCCAGTTAAGCTGTGCCCAGATTCCTGACTTAGAGAAACTATAAGATGATAAATGTGTTTTAACCTGCTATGTTTGGGGTAATTTTTTCTTAAAGATTTTATTTATTTATGTGACAGAGAGAAACACAGTGAGTGAGGGAACACTGAGCAGGGAGCCCGATGTGGGGCTCGATCCCAGGTCTCCGGGATCATGACCTGAGCCGAAGGCAGTCACTTAACCAACTGAGCCACCCAGGCGCCCCAATTAGGGTATTTTTTAATGTAGCAATAGATAACTAATACACTATCACTGCAGGTCTATGTAGTATTTGGGGAGGCAGTTGGCAGCTTATTTTTATGCTGCCCCTGCCTACCCAGATAAAAGACTACGTATCACAGATTGCACTCAATGTTAATAAGCACCCCATTAGAACTATGTGATTGTACACAAGACACTTATTTTCTTGGTCCTCCATCCTCCATCTATAAAATGGCAACAATAATGCCACCATCAGAGATTTAGTGCATTGGAGATGCTAAAAAAGTAGATGGTTGTCCTTCCTCCTTCCTTCTTCTTAATATAACTTATGATTATGACAAATCATAAATTATCCAGTATCTGTGCTCCCTAACATCTGTACAATGCATTACACATAGAAGGAAAGTAATTGAATGACTTCTTTGTATTAGATTGTAAATACTGTATACTGGAAAACTCCTTGGTATTCTTCAAGACACAGCCCAAATATTATAACATCTGTGAAGTTTCCTTATCTGTGCAGCTGTTCTCTTTTCTAGTTTGTGATACTCTCCGTCCAATTATCACACTGTTGCTATATATAGGCCACCCTCATTGTCTTTATTAACACTTTTAAGACATTACCTGTTAGCTTCCTTTAAGACAGATGAGAAATCTTGTTGCCCTACCCTCTTGCCTCTCCCTTCATCTTCTTAGTGTAGTTGGATGACATTTTCTGGTTACATTCATATTCAGTGTTTGTATTATAATGAATGGGTTGAATATTCACTGCTGAACTACAATGTATACTAGTATACTAGTGTTGCTGTTCCTTTATTTTTATCATGTTTTGTTTTCCAGGACTTAATAAATCTCTTTTTTAAAAATTTGCTTTGGATTCTCAGATTCTACATTCAGATGTTCCCATGGTCTTCAATGGTTCTGTAAAATGTGTGGGTACAGTCAGTCTCTGGCACTCTGTCTTCCAGATTGCAAGATGGATGCTCCCCTGGGAATTCCTTCATTTACACCTGTGTAATTCCTTGTTTGGCCGGAGTCCCTAATTCCTTTTCTGTATCTTTCATTCTGATTTTAGCTCCTCCATTGTTTTTAATTTCCATTGTTATGCTTTTCAGTTCTAATTATCCATTTTGTTCTTTATATCTTCCATTTATTTGACGAAGTTTTCTATATCTTTGCCAAGACATTCAATCCTTTTTCATCTAAGTGTATTTGTAATTTCTTACTGAAGCATTTTTATAATGGTTATTTAAAATCTAGTCATATACTTCCAACATGTCTGTAATCTCAGTGTTGTCATCTGTTGATTGTCTTTTCTCATTCAGTTTTTTAATTTTATTTTTTCCATAACCCAGCCACCCTATACCTCCCCCGCATTCTCCAGCAACCCTTAGTTTGTTTCCTGAGATTAAGAGTCTCTTATGGTTTTTCTCTCTCCCCAGTCCCATCTTGTTTCATTTTTTCCTTCCCCCCATGAACCCCCCACACTGCCTTTAAAATCTGTCAAATCAGAGAGATCATATGATAATTGTCTTTGATTGACTTATTTCACTCAACATAATACCTTCCAGTTCCATCCACATCATTGCAAATGGCAGAATTTCATTCTTTTTGATGGCTGCATAGTTCATGTACATTGGCATATACACCACATCTTCTTTATCCATTCATCTGTTGATGGACATCTAGGTTCTGTCCATAGTTTGGCTATTGTGGACATTGCTGCTATAAATATTTGGGTGCACATACCCCTTCAGATCACTGCATTTGTATTGTTGGGGTAAATACCCAGTAGTGCCTATTTCTGGGTCATAGGGGAGCTCTATTTCAACTTTTTGAGGAATCTCCATGCTGTTTTCCAGAGTGGCTGCACCAGCTTCTATTCCCACCAACAGTGTAGGAGGGTTCCTCTTCCCCACATCCTTGCCAACATCTGTCGTTTCCTGACTTGTTAATTTTATCCATTCTGACTGGTGTAAGGTGGTATCTCACTGTAGTTTTGATTTGTATTTCCTTGATGCTGAGGGATGTTGAGAGCCTTTTCACCTGTCTGTTGGGCATTTGGATGTCCTCTTTGGAGAAATGTCTGTTCATGTCTTCTGCCCATTTTTTGATGGGATTATTTGTTCTTTGGGTGTTGAGTTTGATAAATTCTTTATAAATTTTAGATACTAGCCTTTTATCTGATATGTCATATACAAACATCTTCTCCCATTCTGTCAGTTGTCTTCTGGTTTTGTTGACTATTTCTTTTGCTCTGCAAAAGCTTGTGATCTTGATGAAGTCCCAATAGTTCATTTTTTTCCTTGCTTCACTTGCCTTTGGCAGTGTTTCTAGGAAGAAGTTGCTGCAGCTGAGGTCGAAGAGTTGCTGCCTGTGTTCTCCTCAAAGATTTTGATGGATTCCTGTCTCACATTGAGGTCTTTTATCTGTTTTGAGTCTACTTTGTGTGTGGTGGAAAGAAATGGTCCAGTTTCATTCTTCTGCTTGTGGCTGTCTAATTTTCCCAACACCATTAGTTGAAAAGACTGTCTTTTTTCTATTGGACATTCTTTTCCGCTTTGTCAAAGATGAGTTGACCATAAAGTTGGGGGCCCATTTTGGGGCTCTCTGTTCTGTTCCACTGATCTAGGTGTCTACTTTTGTGTCAGTACCATGCTGTCTTGATGATTACAGCTTTGTAATAGAGCTTGAAGTCTGGAATTTTGATGCTGCCAACTTTGGTTTTCTTTTTCAACATTCCTCTGGTTATTCAAAGTCTTTTCTGGTTCCATATAAATTTTAGGATTATTTGTTCCATTTATTTGGAAAAAAAATTGATGGTCTTTTGATAGGGATTGCATTAAACATGTAGATTGCTTTAGGTAGCATAGACATTTTCACAATATTCTTCCAATCCATGAACATGGAACATTTTTCCATTTCTTTGTGTCTTTCTCAATTTCTTTCATGAGTATGTTATAGTTTTCTGAGTACAGATTCTTTGCCTCTTTGGTTAGTTTATTCCTAGGTATCTTATGATGCAATTGTAAATGCAATCAACTCCTTAATTTCTCTTTCTTCTGTCTTGCTGTTGGTGTATAGAAAAGCAACTGATTTCTGTGTATTGATTTTATATCTTGACACTTTACTAAATTTTTGTATGAATTCTAACAGTTTTGGAGTGGTGTCCTTTGGATTTTCCACATAAAGTATGATATCACCTGCAAAGAGTGAGAGTTTGACTTCTTTGCCAATTCAGATGCCTTTTATTTCTTTTTATTTTCTGATTGCTGAGGCTAGGAGTTCTAGTACTATGTTGAATAGCAGTAGTGATAGTGGAGAACCCTGCCATGTTCCTGACCTTAGGGGAAAAGTTCTCAGTTTTTCCTCATTAACAATGATATTTGCTGTGGGTTTTTCATAGATGTCTTTTATGATATTGAGGTATGTACCCTCTATCCCTACACTGTGAAGAGTTGGGTTTTTTTAAGATTTTATTTATTTATTTGATAGAAACACAGCAAGAGAAGGAACACAAGCAGGGGAAGTGAAAGAGGGAGAAGAAGCAGACTTCCCGCCGAGCAGGGAGCCTGATGTGGGGCTTGATCCCGGGTCTCCTGGATCATGACCTGAGCCGAAGGCAGTTTCTTAACCAACTGAGCCACCCAGGCACCCCTACTGTGAAGAGTTTTGATCACGAAAGGATGCTGTACTTTCCAATTCTTTTTCAGCATCTATTGAAAGGATCATATGGTTCTTGTTCTTTCTTTTATGAATGTACTGTATCACATGAATTGATTTGTAGAAGTTGAACCAACCTTGCAGCCCAGGAATAAATCCCACTTTGTCATGGTGAATAATTTTTTTAATATACTGTTGGATCCCACTGGCTAGTATTTTGGTGAGAATTTTTGCATCCGTGTTCATCAAGGATATTGGTCTGTAATTCTCCTTTTTGCTGGGGTCTTTGTCTGATTTTGGGATTAAGGTAATGCTGGCCACATAAAACTAGTTTGGAGGTTTTCCTTTCACTTCTATTTTTTGAAACAGTTTCAGAAGAATCGGTATTAATTCTTCTTTAAGTGTTTGGTAGAATTCCCCACAGGAAGCCATCTGGCCTTGGACTTGTTTGTTGGGAGTTTTTTTTTTTTTTTTTTTTGGATGACTGATTCAATCTCCTTACTATTATGGGTCTGTTCAGGTTGTCTATTTCTTCCTGGTTCAGTTTTGGTAGTTTATGTCTCCAGGAATGCATCTATTTCTACCAGATTGTCAAACTTGCTGATGTATAGTTGCTCATGATATGTTCTTATAAGTGTCTATATTTCTTTGGTATTGGTTGTGATCTCTCCTCTTTCATTCATGATTTTATTAATTTAAGTCCTTTCTCTTTTCTTTTTGATAAGTCTGGCCAGGGGGTTATCAATCTTGTTAATTCTTTCAAAGAACCAGCTCCTAGTTTCGTTGATTTGTTCTACTGTTCTTTTGGTTTCTGTTTCATTGATTTATGCTCTGATCTCTTATTTTTCTCTTCTCCTGCTGGGTTTAGGCTTCTCTACTGTTCTTTCTCCAGCTCCTTTAGGTGTTGGATTAGATTGTGTACTTGAGACTTTTCTTGTTTCTTGAGAAAGGCTTCTGTTGCTTTATGCTTTCCTCTCAGGACTGCCTTTGCTGTGTTCCAAAGATTTTGAATATTTGTGTTTTCATTTTCATTTGTTTCCGTGAATCTTTTAAATTCTTCTTTAATTTCTTGGTTGACCCATTCATTCTTTAGTAGGACACTCTTTTACCTCCACGTATTTGAGTTCTTTCCAACTTTCCTCTTGTGATTAAGTTCTAGTTTCAAAGTTTTGTGGTCTACAAATATGAGAATGATCCCAATCTTTTGGTACCAGTTGAGACCCGATTTGTGACCCAGGATGTGATCTATTCTGGAGAATGTTCCATGTGCACTAGAGAAGAATGTGTATTCTGTTGTTTTGGGATAGAATGTTCTGAATATGTCTGTGATGTTCATCTGGTCCAGTGTATCATTTAAAGACTTTATTTTCTTGTTGATCTTTTCCTTAGATGATCTGTCCATTTCAGTGAAGGGGGTATTAAAATCTCCACTATTATTGTATTATTATCAATGTGTTTCCTTGATTTAATTATTAGTTGGCTTATATAATTGGCTGCTCCCATGTTAAAGGAATACATATTTAAAATTGTTAGATCTTCTAGTTGGACAGACCCTTTAAGTATGATGTAGTGTCCTTCCTCATCTCTTATTATAGTCTTTGGCTTAAAATCTTGTTTGTCTGATGTCAGGGACGGTGCATGACCTGCCCTTCCCTCCATGCCCAAGCCACCAGAAATTCTGGTGGAGGTACCTGTGAATGTGAATGAAAGCCCCTCTGGGCTTTCCCTGCCTAGAATCCGAAAAGATTCAAGACATAGTTCCATTTAATCATCCTCCCGGTCTCTGTATCTCTTATCTGTATTTCTTGATCCCTCTGCCTCAATGGTCTCAACTTCTGTGAGTTTAAGCAATCACTCTGTAACGATACTAATCCTATCTCTAGGGTGGGTGCAAAAGCAGTTAAAGATTTAACTGCACCACCCAACTTCCTCACTTGGGAATAATAAAAGACTGGGACCCTTGACAGTCAAGAGAGATGGAGAGAAACTGAGAGACAGAGAGACAAAGCCATGAGATAGAGAGAGGAAGACTGAGAGTCAAAGCCGTGAGACAGAGAGAGACCGAGAGCCAACTGAGAGACTGAGAGACAGAGAGATAAAGGCAGAGGGCCTGCGAGGAAGCAGCAAGAGAGCCTTAGAGGAGAGAGCAGGAGAGCTGGCAAACAACAAGAGATCCTGCTTCGACAGACCTCCCGGCTCGGGTGTGTTTTTGGCCGCCGACACTCATCATCCTGCTCAACCCCACCTTTTTCCCCTGGCTAGACCAGGGGAGAAACTCCAAACCTCGTAGTCCAGGAAGGAGCTACAGTCTGATATAAAGGTTGCCATCCCAGCTTTCTTTTGATGTCCATTAGCATGGTAAATTGTTTTCCACCCTCTCACTTTAAATCTGGCAGTGTCTTTGGGTCTAAAATGAGGTTCTTGCAGACAGCATACTGATGTGTCTTCTTTTCTTTATCCATTATGATACCCTGTGTCTTTTAATTGGGGCATTTAGCCAATTTACATTCAGAGTAACTATTGAAAGATATGAATTTAGTGCCATTGTATTTCCTGTAAGGTGACTTTTACTGTAAATTGTCTCTTTTACTTTCTGGTCTGTTACTTTTAGGTTCTCTCTTTGCTTAGAGGGCCCTTTCAATATTTCTTGTAGGACTGGTTTGGTGTTTGCAAATTTTTTTAGTTTTTGCTTGTTCCGGAAGGTTTTTATATCTCCTTCCGTTTTCAGTGACAATCTAGCTAGATATAGTATTCTTGGCTGCATATTTTTTTCACTTAGTGCTCTGAATATATCATGCCAGTCCTTTCTGGTCTGCCAGGTCTCCATGGATAGGTCTGCAGCCAATCCAATATTTCTGCCCTTGTATGTTACAGACCTCTTCTCCTGAGCTCTTTTCAGGATTTTCTCTTTGTCACTGAGACTTGTAAGTTTTACTATTAGATGATGAGGTGTGGACCTATTTTTATTGATTTTGAGAGGGGTCTCTGTGCCTGTGAATCTGGATTTTGATGCTTGTTCCCTTCGCCAAATTAGGGAAATTCTCTGCTGTAATTTGCTCCGATATACCTTCTTCCCCTCTTTCTCTTTCTTCTTCTCCTGGGATCCCAATTATTCTAATCTTGTTTTGTCTTATGGTATCACTTATCTCTTGAATTCTCCCCTCATGGTCCTATAGTTGTTTGTCTCTCTTTTTTCTCAGCTTCTTTATTTTCCATCATTTGGTCTTGTGTATCATGAATTCTCTCTTCTGCCTCATTTATCCTAGCAGTAAGAACTTCCATTTTTTTATTGCACCTCATTAATAACTTTTTATTTCAACTTGGTTAGATTTTAGTTCTTTTATTTCTCTAGAAAGGTATTTTATTTCTCCAGAAAGGGATTCTTTTATATCTTCCATGTTTTTTTCAAGCCCCGCTAGCACCTTGATAATCATCATTCTGAACTTTAGTTCTGACATATTACTAATGTCCCTATCGATTAGGTCCCTAGCCATTGGTACTGCCCCTTGTTGTTGTTTTTTTTTTCTTTTTTGAGGTGAGTTTTTCTGCCTTGTCATTTTATCCAGAGAGTAATAGATGCATAAGAAGAAAAAAGTACTAAAAGGGTAGCAATGACCCCAGAAAAATGTACACTAACCACATCAGAAGAGACCTGGAAAGAGGGGAAGAAGAAAGGGAAAAAAATCTATATTTCTATCTATATCTATCTATCTATCGATAGACAGATAGATATGTCTTTCTCTATATGTATATGATTAGACTGGTGAATAGAATAGAGCCACACCCTTCATTTTGCATGCATTTGGATCTGTTAGAAGAAACTGCCTCCCAAATTTTTAAAGAAAGAAAAACTTACATATATGTGCAAAAATAAGGTTATACATGATGAAGGGATGGAATATGACTGTAAAGATGAAAATTTAAAAGTTCTAAAAAAGGAATTAATAAGATAAGAAATTGGTTGAAAAAAAAGATTTTATTTTGATGAAGTCCCAGAAGTTCTGAGGGACTTGGAGGGAGGGGGTGGAGGGATGGGAGAGCCTGGTGGTGGGTACTGGGGACGCCTAAAGCATGGAGCACTGGGTGTGGGGAATGGGGAATGGGGAATGAATCTTGGAACACTGGAAAAAAATTTTTAGTAACAATAAAAAAAAATTTTTTAAAGAAAAAATATTTTAAAAAAGAGGAAAGAATGTGATGAGGCTGAAGATTAGAACAAAGCCATATGCTATATTTAGGGTATATTTTTATCTATTAGAAGAAACTTTATTCCATAGTCTTAAAGAAAGAAAAACCTATATGTACACAAAAAAGAAGACTAAATACAATGAAGGGATAGACTATGACTTAAAAAAATGAAATTTTTTAAAGACTTTTTAAGAAAAAAGGTACTGGTGTGATAAAATAGTTAAAAATCATTAAAATAGGAAAGAGAAGAACATTAAAAAATAGAATAAGAAAAAACAAAATTAAAAAAAATTTAACTTTGAAAGACTAAAGAATCATGGGCAAAAGCCATGAAATCTACATGGTGCATTCCCCTGAGAGTCCCCTCCTCAGCTCTGTCTCTACAGCTGGCTTCCCCAGTCCAATACCTGGGAGCTCTGCCATGCTCACGCATGCCAGGTCCTTTTGTGACCTGGCAGGTCCTGAGACCACACTGTCCCAGTGAGGGCTCTACCTCCCGCTTAGCCTGTGGGGTGATGTCCCTCAGTGGATCCAACTTCTTAGGGTTCTGATTTTGTGCCCCACTGCACTACTGCTGTCCGGGAGCCAGCCTCTAGCTGCCCAGTCTGTCTTCCAAAATGTCGCCTTCAATTCACTTCTCCGTATGTCCTATCTTCCAGAAAGTGGTTTCTTTTCCATTTCTAGATTTCTGCTCTTCTCTTCAATCTCCTGTTAAGTCTGTAGGTGTCCCAACTGGTTTGATAACCATCTAGATAAACTCCTGGGGCCTGATGATATTTAGGTCTCCTGTCCCTCCACCGTCTTGCTCCTTCTCTTTTCTCATTCAGTTTGAAATCTTCCTGGTTCTTAGTATGGTGAATGATTTTGATTCAAGCCTGGACATCTGCATATTAAACATGAGACTCTAAATCTTATTTATACCTTCTGTTTTAACCAAGTGTTTCTAATACAGACCCATGAGAGGAAGGGGAGTGCTCATTGCTGCCAAATGAATATAGAAATGCTTGTTTGACTGTTTTGCCTCTATTGACACCAAAGATTTGCATTGGGCAGGGAGGGTTCTTTTTACTGTTAGGTAAGGGTGGAATTCTAACTTCTCATTTGGCCTCAGTGGATATCCTCCTGTTATGAGGCATCTCATTATTGGTCCCCATGTAGCCTCCACTGACATTATGAGGAACAGTGGCCTCATTACTGCAGGGAGGCAGTTAAAGTCCTAACTCTCTGCTATTGTCTTCCTCAACACCAACGCTGGGGTACTGAAGAAGAACTGCTTCATAAAAGCCAGTGGAAATGGAAGTCCAGGTCTACATTCATTCACTGCTGACATGGGCAGGTGGAGCCACAGTTCTTTCAGTGGGATTAGGCTGGATAAAATGGCTAGTGTCTAAAACTTCTCATCTTGCTAAACTTACCCTTCCTTGGTCCTTTGGCTAGAGAGGACAGACTTCTGTCTTGCTGTGTGTGTGTGTGTGTGTGTGTGTGTGTGTGTGTGTGAATCCTATTGTGTTTCTGGGCTACCATATTTTTCAGCCTCAAGTCTGGGATTTATGCAACATAAAGAGAACCCAGGAAACTTGCCTTTGTTGTTCCTTTGGTGCTAAGGTCCTTAACTTCTCCTAGCCTATTCTGATTTCTTTTCCTCACATTTTAGAGTCTTTTTGTTTGCTTTATATGTAATGTCCAGTGATTTTAGTTATCCTAAGTGGGAATAATAGAGAAAATTATGTTGACTCTGTCTTCCTGGAAGCAGAAATCTCCTCTCCCTCCCCCCCAAGTAGTTCAGGTGTGTTTAGGTTGGTTAGTTCCCTTCTGCAGTAGATGACTTTCATTCCTCAAATCTGAACACCTCAAGAATTATTAGGATGGGAAATTTCCATTTTTTATGTGTTAAGGATTTACTATCATTAGAGGATAGCTTTCTCTTCTTAATATTAATCACTGTGGTGTGTTTCAGGAATGATATCAATGGTATCCTCCTGTGACACAGAAATCTTGAAGATTGTGAATAATGTGTTATATGACTTGGTTATATTTGGCTAACCTGGAAATTTTATGTTTATAAAATGTTGTTACTTGTTAATGGTTAAATGTATAAAAAAGATGTAGCAATGGAAAGGCAGTTTCATTCTCAATCAGTAGGGTTAGTCTAAAAGAAGGTATGTGTGAACGTAGATGATTCAGTTAGGTCTGAAAAGAAATATTTTACATAAAATAAAGATAGCATTCATCTGAACTTAGAGATGTTAATTTAGAGGAATATTCCAGGTACTGCAGTTGAATTGATGGGGTTTTTACTAAAGAAATTCTTCTGGTTTTGCTAAGTGTGTCCCGCCACCTAACCAAAAATTTTTATGAGAATGGTATTTTGATTGGCATATAAATAAAATGACAATATTAACATCCAGAATGTGAACATCTAGAATATGAACAAGAATGACCTATTCCTTGTAATCATAACCAAGTGGAAAAGGGATTTGTGTACAACCCATGTGTGATATGTGGGCTCTGACACTTTGGGTAGGCATAGGATATCAGAAAATTTATTCCTCTTTACAATATTAAGGTTGAGGTTATGAGTGTTCACATAACTTGGCCAAAGTCACAAATGACTAAAGAGCAGAGGCGGGATTCAAATTCAGGCCTGTGAGCTCCCAGAACATGGGCACTTTCTACTGTACCATGAAACTACTTTGTGAAAAGAAATATGAGCTACAGGAAAAAAAAATTTAATTGCTGGAAGCTTGTAAATCTTGCCAGAAAGATCAAGTAAGAAATTATTGTACAAGAAAACAAAGAGACAACACACAGAATGGGAGAAGATATTCACTATGGCACTATAGACAAAGGGCTGATATCCAAGATCTATTAAAACAAGGGGGGGTTCCTGGGTGGCTCAGTTGGTTGGACAACTGCCTTCGGCTTGGGTCATGATCCCAGAGACCCAGGATCAAGCCCCGAATAGGGCTCTCTGCTCCGCGGGAAGCCTGCTTCTCCCTCTCTCACTCCCCTGCTTGTGTTCCCTCTCTCGCTGTGTTTCTCTCTGTCAAATAAATAAATTAAATCTTTTTAAAAAATTCCTCAAACTAAACACCTCCCCCCAAAAAAGATGGTTGCATCAAAAAATGGGCAGAAGATATGAACAGACATTTCTCCATAGTAGACATATGAATGGCTAATAGATACATGAAAAAATGTTCATCATCATTAGCCATCAAGGAAATTCAAATCAAAACCTCATTGAGATACCACCTTACACCAGTTAGAATGGCAAAAATTGATAAGGCAGGAAACAACAAATGTTGGTGAGAATGTGGAGAAAAGGGAACACTCTTACACTGTTGGTGGGAATGCAAGTTGGTGAAGCCACTTTGGAAAACAGTGTGGAAATTCCCCCAAAAAATTAAAAATAGAGCTACTATATGACCCTGCAATTGCACTACTGAGTATTAACCCCAAAGATACAGATGTAGTGAAAATAAATGCTATATGTACCCCAATGTTCATAGCAATAATGTGCACAATTGTCAAACTGTGGAAAGAGCCAAGATGCCCTTCAACAGATGAATGAATAAAGAACTTATGGTCCATAAATACAATGGAATATTACACCTCCATCAGAAAGGATGAATACCCACCTTTTGTAGCAACATGGGTGGGATTGGAGGAGATCATGCTGAGTGAAATAAGCCAAGCAGAGAAAGTCAAATATCATATGGTTTCACTTACTTGTGAAACATAAGGAGTAACATGGAGGACATTAAGAGAAGGAAAGGAAATGTGAACTGGGGTAAACACTGAAGTATTATATTGCATATTGTTAGCCTGGGAAAAGATCAAAATTCAGAACTCAAAATGTGGTTTCTATTAAATGCGTATGGTTTTCATGCACCATAAAGTCAAAAAATAGTAAGTGGAGCTATCATAAATTGGGAACTGTACTGGAATAAATTACGGTGCATCCCAGCAATGGAAGCCATAAGAAGGAATGAAAGTGACTGTGTAAAGATCTGTAAGATGATGATCTGTGTGTAGAGAAAATCAGTGTAGAACACTATGTAAAAAAATGCTACTCTTTGTGGATAAAGGGGGCATAATAATTTAATTTTATAAAGTCTATACTTGCATGAAGAAAATCTGAAAGAGTATGTAAGATAAAAGTGGTCACCTTGGAAGAGGACTGGGAAGATGAAGTCAAGGTGAAATTACACTTTATTATTTCCATTTGAAGTATGTTAATATAACTAATCAATTTCAAGGAAAGTTTAAAGAACTGGGTTTTAGAAATGATCTTAACATATGGGGAAATGTAGGTATAGAAAGCTTAAGTGATTTCCCAAAGGTTATTTTAATTAACAGATAGGAATGGATGAATTGAGACTATAATTTGGGTCTTCTGACTTATTTCTGCTTTTTTTCCCACATGGACAATTTTCTATTATTTTATATTTTGCACTCCTAAATACTAAATAGTAGTTTATCTCCTGGATGCTTAACTTAGTAGTTAATATTACCGATTTTCTTTAGAAGTAAACAAGATCAATTTACTCCCAGAGGAATATGATCAAATATCTCTGATGATTTCTTGTTGAAAACAACAAAATTTAAACTCTTAACCATCATCCATACACTTTTCCCTTCTCACTGGTCATCTTTCCATACCTTGAATTGTCAGGCTCATTCCTGCCTCAGGACCTTTGTGCTGCCATCCCATTTTCCTGGAACACACTTCCTTCTGATCTTTTTAAAAATTTTTTAATTTAAATTCAATTTAATTAACACATATTTAATTATGTGTTAGTTTCAGAGGTAGAATTCAGTAGTTTCAGAGGTAGAATTTAGTGATTCATCAGTTACATATACCACCGAGCACTCATTACTTCAAGTGCTCTCTGATCTTTATATTGCTGGCTCCTTATCATTCAGGTCTTGGCTTCAGTGTCACCTCAAAGACAGTTTCACTGACAACCTACCTAAAAGAGCCATCCCCATCTGCAACTAACTCACTATCATTACTCTGCTTAATTTCCTCATAACACCACTTTGTTGAAGGAATGGATTGATAAAGAGTTATAATTTTAAGAGTTTTTAAGAGTTTTTTGAGTTATAATTGGTTTTTAAGAGTTATAATTTCCTTACAAGTTATCATTTTATCTTGTGGATTTAGTCCAGTTTCAAGTAACCACACTGCCCTGGCATGGTGTTGGCACCAATTCTTAATGAAAAATGCCAGATCCAGGACTGTGGCTAAATTCTTGCCCAGGGCCTTAAGATTTTTTTCAGAAATTATCTTGACAACAAGAAAACCAAAATAAAAGTGAACCTTGTCCACAATGATCTGAGTGAACAGAATTATTTTACCAGACCCTTTTGGAAAATCATATTGTTACCTCTTCAGAACAACTAGTGTTCTTGTGTAATTTTATGAAAATAAAAGTATTTAAATATAGTGGAAAAGTTTGGGATCAGGGAAAAGATTTATTTCCTTTGAACAATGATATTTAAATTTTAACATGCTTCACCTGGACATCTCATTAAAACATTACTGGGTAGCTCTATCTTTAATGTTTTAAGTATTGCATGATTTCACTTACCTGCGGTGCATGAGGGGTAAACTGGAGGACAGTGGGAGAAGGAAAGTAAATGGGAACTAGGGTAATCTAGAGAGGGAAACGAAACAACAGAGACTTTGGACACAGAAACAAACTGAGGGACTTGGAGGGAGGGGGTGGGGGATGGGAGAGCCTGGTGGTGGGTACTGAGGGCACCTATTGCATGGAGCACTGGGTGTGGGGAATGGGGAATGAATCTTGGAACACTGGAAAAAAATTTTAGTAACAATAAAAAAAACAAAAACAAAAACATTACTGGGTGCCACTGGGTGTGGGGAATGGGGAATGAATCTTGGAACACTGGAAAAAAAATTAAGTAACAATAAAAAAAAAACATTACTGGGCCCTATACCCACTGTTACTGATTTAGTTCGTCTGTACATTTCAGGTTATAAGGTCAACACTGGAAAAAATTGTTGTCTGAGAATGTTCTCACAGAACTTAGTGATCAACTGCCTGGTAGCTTAAGGTGGAGATATTCTCAAATGCTCAAATAACATGAGTCATAGAAACAAAACAAAACTAAAGCCAAAATGCAATGCCAAACAAAAAGGGATTAAAATAAAGCTAAACATTTTCACCTTTGGTCATAGATGGGTGGAAGAAGTTAATATATAAGAATAACTTTATTGGTTTTGTTACCTAGGTGATAGAAGAATAATTCCATAAAACAAGCACTTTTATTAGAGAGAGACAACTAAAAAATATATTCTTGGTTGGTAGTGGAGGGTAGTAGAGCTCACTGATTATACTTTAATCAAAGCACATATTTTTCTGTTGATTTCTGCATACATAGTCAGGGTCAACCCAACCCATCTCAGATCATCTATACACATATGTAAATTCCTTTTGCTAAAAAAAACTTTTATTAAACTCAGAATGCAAACTGGTGTGGCCACTGTGAAAAACAGAATGGAGTTTCCTCAATAAGTTAAATATAAAGAAAACCAAAGCTTGTAATCTCAAAATTCCAGACTTCAAGCTGTATTGCAAAGCTCTAATCATCAAGACAGTATGGTACTGGCACAAAAACAGACAGACAGGGCTCCTGGGTGGCTCAGTGGGTGAAAGCTTCTGCCTTCAGCTCAGGTCATGATCTCAGGGTCCTGGGATCAAGCCCCACCGCGGGCTCTCTGCTCAGCCTGGAACCTGCTTCCTCCTCTCTCTCTGCCTGCCTCTGCCTACTTGTGATCTCTCTCTCTCTAATAAATAAATAAAATCTTTTTAAAAAAAACCTGACAGACAGAATAAAGAGCCCAGAAATGGTCCCCAAACTCTATGATCAACCACTCTTTGACAAACAGGAGAAAAATAATCCAATGGAAAAAGGATATTCTCTTCAGCAAATGATTTTGGGAAAATTGGACAGTCACCTGCAGAAGAATGAAATCGGACCATTTTCTTCACCATACACAAAAATAAATTCAAAATGGATGAAAGACCTAAATGTGAGACAGGACTCCATCCAAATCCTAGAGGAGAATACAGGCAGCCACTTATTTGACTGTAGCCACAGCAACTCCTTTCTAGACAGGACTTCAATGGCAAGGGACAAAGGCAAAAATGAACTCTTAGGACCTCATCAAGATAAAAGCTTCCACATAGCAAACAATGAACAAAGCTAAAAGAGAACCTACAGAATAGGAGAAAATGATTGCAAATGTCTTATCATATAAAGGGCTAATATCCAAAATCCATAAAGAACTTATCAAACTCAACACCCAAAATAACAAAAACTCCAGTCAAGAAATGGGCAGAGGACATGAACAGACATTTGTCCAAAGAAGACATACAACTGGCTAGCAGATACATGAAAAAATGCTCAACATCACTTGGTATCAGGGAAATACAAATCAAAACCACAATAAGATACAACCTCACACCAGTCAGAATGGCTAAAATGAACAAGTCAAGAAACAACAAATGTTGGCAAAGATGCAGAGACAGAGAAACCCTCTTACACTGTTGGTGGGAATGCAAGGTGGTAGAGCCACTCTGGAAAACAGTATGGAGGTTCCTCAAGAAGTTAAAAATAGAGCTACCGTAAGACTCTCAATTATATTACTAGATATTCATCTCAGGGATACAAACATAGTGATTCAAAGAACATGCACCCCAGGGATATATATATAATGGAATATTATCACTCAGCCATCAAGAAAATGAAATCTTGTCATTTGCTATCATGTGGATGGAACTAGAAGGTATGATGCTAAGCAAAACAAGTAATCTAAGAAAGAATTATATGATTTCCCTCATATGTGGAATTTAAGAAGCAAAACAGGAGCATAGAGGAAGGAAGGAAAAATAAAATAAGATGAAATTAGAGAGGGAGGCAAGCCACGAGACTCTTAATCATAGGAAACAAATTGAGGTTTGTTGGAGGGGAAGGGTATGGGGGGATGGGGCAACTGGTTGGTGGGCATTAAGGAAGGCACATGATGCAATGAGCACTGGGTGTTATATGCAACTCTGAATCGCCAGTCTCCCTCTGAAATTAATAATACAGTATATGTTAATTAATTTATTTTAAATAAAAATTTTTGAAAAGATCCTTTGCCTATTTAAAAGAATTGACTTGTTTTTTTACTGTGAGTTTTAGGTGTTCTCTATATATTTTAGATATAAATCCTTTATTATATATGTGATTTGCAAATATTTTCTCCCAGTGTTTGCCTTGTCTTTTCATTTGATGGTATCAATTTTCCCTTTTATGGATTATGTTTTCAATGTCCTATCTAAATCTCTTTGCCAAACCCAAGGTCACTCAGATTTCCTTCTATGTTTTATTCCAGAATTTCTGTGGTTTTATGTGTGAGTCTATGACTCACTTTGAGTTAATTTTTGTGTAACTTGTGAAATATGTGTGAAGTTTATTATTATTTTGCATACAGATAACTAGTTGTTCCAGCACTGTGTCTTGAAGAGTATCTATTCTCTTTTGAGTTGCCTTTGAATTTTCATGAAGAATCAGTTGATTATATCTGGACTGTATATATTCCACTGGTCTGTAGGTTTAATCCTTTGCCAGTAAGACACTGTCTTAATTCCTGTAGTTTTATAGTGAGGCTTGAAATTGAATAGTTTGAGTTTTCAATTCATTTTTATTTTTACAATTTTATTTTTATTTATTTTTTATTATGTTCAGTTCACCAACATATATTACATCATTAGTTTTTTGTTTTATTTTATTTTGTTTTTAATTAACACATAATAGTATTATTTGTTTCAGGAGTACAGGTCTGTGAATCATCAGTCTTACACAATTCACAGCACTCACCATAGTACATATGTTCTCCAGTACCCATCATCCAGCCACTTTATCCCTCCCCCGTCCCCCTAGCTGCCCTCAGTTTGTTTCCTGAGGATTTGTCTCCCACCCCTGTCCCATCTTGTTTCATTTTTCTCTCCGTCCCCCCCACTAACCCCCGTCCTGCTTCTAAATTCCTCATATCAGAGAGACATCATCAGTTTTTGATGTACTGTTCAATGATTCATCAAAATTATTTTGTCTGTGTTCAGTCTTGTGCCTTTCAATACACATTTTTATTTTATTTTATTTTATTAGTGTTCCAAAAGTCATTGTTTTCATACCATACCCAGAGCTCCATGCAATACGTGCCCTCCTTAATACCCACGACCAGTCTTACCGATACATGTTTTAAAATCAACTTACAGGTATTTTATTTTATTTTATTATTTCTTTTTTAAAGACTTTATTTATTTATTTGACAGAGAGAGACACAGCGAGAGAGGGAACATAAGCAGAAGGAGTGGAAGAGGGAGAAGCAGGTTTCCAGCTGAGCAGGGAGCCCAATGTGGGGCTCGATCCCAGGACCCAAGGATCATGACTTGAGCTGAAGGCAGACGCTTAACAACTGGTCCACCAGGTGCCTCTCAGCTCATAGGTATTTTTTAAATGTCTATTTGGATTCTGATTGAGATTACATGGACTCTCTAAGCAAATTTGTCCAGAATTAACATCTTAGCAATATTGATATTTCTTCAATATTTTATCTCTCATTTACTTAAATTTTCTGTGATTTTCTCACCAGTGTTTTATAGCATTTCATGTACAGATCCTGCATACATTTTTGTTAGATTTATACCTAAGTATTTTATTTTATGGGGTGCTATTTAAAAAGGTATTGTTTAATATCTTAAACTCCAGTCTCTTCAATGAGGAGCCTGAGCAGTTTGGTAGTGGTGGCCTTGTGGACACAAGGATACAGCCTGATGGGCAAGACCATCACCCTCCAAGATAGAGCCCAGTGACACCAGTGAGAATGTTAAAGCCAGAATCCAAAACTATGAGGGCCTCTCCTCAGACCAACAGCATCTGATTTTTGTGGGCAAACAGCTGGAGGATGGCCACATTCTCTCAGACTACAATATCCAAAAAGAATCCACCTGCACTTGGTGTTTCACCAGTGGTGTGGCATCAATGCTGCCATCATTGGTGGGGTGACAGCTCGCTCTGCCAGAAATGCACTTACCACAAGATGAACTGCCACAAGTGTTTTACTTACCTCCATCTCTGCTGTGAGCTGTTGCAAAAGTGCAACCACACCAACAATCTGTGCCCCCAAGAAGATCAGATAAGGCTCCTTCATCAACTCTTTCCTTTTTTTGGGAAGGCAGGTTCCTGCAGGAGCCTAGGCCCAAGGGTATCAATAAAGTTTCCCTTTGAGGCACCTGGGTGGCTCAGCCATTAGGCATCTTCCTTCAGCTCAGGTCATGACCCTAGGGTCCTGAGATTGAGTCCCCACATCAAGCTCCCTCTGCACAGGCAGGCTGCTTCTCCCTCTCCCAATCCCTCTGCTTGTGTTCCCTCTCTTGCTGTGTCTCTCTCTGTCAAATAAACCAATAAAATCTTTTTAAAAATAACAAAAAATAAAGTTTCCCTTTCATTGACTGGGGGGGGGGGGAGGAGAAGAGTTTTAAATTCCAATTGTTACTTGATGGAATAGAGAAATCAATTGATTTATTTTTATTTTAATTTTTTTTCAGTGTTCCAAGATTCATTGCCCATTCCCCACACCCAGTGCTTCATGCAATAGGTGTCCTCAGTACCCACCACCAGGCTCTCCCATCCCCCCACCCCTTCCCTCCAAGTCCCTCAGTTTGTTTCTCTGTCCAAAGTCTCTCTTGTTTCATTTCTCTCCCTGAATTACCCTACTTCCCATTTACTTTCCTTCTCCTGTTGTCTTCTATATTACCCCTTATGCACCACAAGTAAGTGAAACCATGTGATACTTGACTTTCTCTACTTGGCTTATTTCACTCAGCATAATCTCTTCCAATCCGGTCCATGTTGCTACAAAAGTTGGATATTCAACCTTTCTGATGGAGGTGTAGTATTCCATTGTATATATGTACCACATCTTCTTTATCCATTCATCTGTTGAAGGGCACCTTGGCTCTTTCCACAGTTTGACAATTGTGGCCATTGCTGCGATGAACATTGGGTTACATATGGCCCTTCTTTTCACTACATCTGTATCTTTGGGGTAAATGCCCAGTAGTGCAATTGCAGGGTCATAGGGTAGCTCTATTTTTAATTTTTTAAGGAATCTCCACACTGTTTTCCAAAGCGGCTGCACCAACTTGCATTCCCACCAATAGTGTAAGAGGGTTTCCCTTTCTCCGCAGCCTCTCCAACACTTGTTGTTTCCTGACTTGTTAATTTTGGCCATTCTGACTGGTGTAAGGTGGTTATCTCAGTGTGGTTTTGATTTGAATTTCCCTGATAGCTAGTGACACTGAACATTTTTTCATGTGTTTGTTAGCCATTTGTATATCTTCTGTGGAGAA